>QKWP01001129.1:144172-156473 GCA_003550325.1 Gigaspora rosea
GATTTTTCTTTCAAGTCCAAAGGACTTTGGTTTGGAATTTCGTTGCTTTTTAAGTCGTGAAAGGTTTGGCTTCTTCGTTTGTTTAATTACCAATGAATGTTGGTTTAATTTTATACAATCACTAAC
This sequence comes from Gigaspora rosea, assembly GCA_003550325.1. NCBI lineage: Eukaryota > Fungi > Glomeromycota > Glomeromycetes > Diversisporales > Gigasporaceae > Gigaspora > Gigaspora rosea. The sequence goes on from QKWP01001129.1 coordinate 144,299, forward strand.
GAACTTATGGTTCTTGTTAGGTAAATAGGTTCAAAAGTTCAAGAGATTAAATTTTTTTTTTTTTTTGGGTTTAACCCGTACGTACGTTATACGTAACAAAATTTAATGTTTAGTTTATTTTACTGAGTGTTCATATCTAGGTTCAGTTTAAAGAGAGGCAACTACTTTCTCTGATTTCTTTACAAAGGGTAACAGCTTTAAATCACTTTTTTTTTGACAGTTTTGTTATTGATATTTGAGGGCGTTAGTGCAGAGAAAATTCTAAAATTCTTTGTTTTGGTATGTAGCACACAATGATAATCGTATGTACGTACGTATGTACGTATGCATGTACGACGTACGTACCTATCAGGTACTCAGAGGCGATTCGGTTTTTTAGGTCAGAGATATTGTTCAATGTCAAGTTATTGATCGAAGCTTTGTCACATGACATTCGAGTTTTTTGATTGGTCAATAGGCCAGAGATATATAAGTTATATATCTCTGGCCAGAGATATATAGAAAAATCCTATATAGAATAACAAAATTAAATTTTAATTTAAAAAAATCAATTTATTTTGTTAGTTTGTATATTTTATTTTATAATTATTTTATTTTTATTGTTTTTATTTACTTATTTTTTTTTAATTTTTTTTAAATATTATATACATATATATACTTTATATGATTTATATAATATAATAGTAGTAACTAATATTAACAGGTATATAATTTAATATATTTTAATTTTCTAACCCTAAAATAAATACTAATACTATTTATATCAGTACATTAACCCTAACCAATTCCTAATGCTAATTCTATTTCTAACGAAAGTACTATTACTAATCCAATTTCTAACTTTATTTAAAACACCAATTCCCTAATATTATCTCTAATCTTAATCCTAAAAACAATTATTCTAATCTTATCTCTAGCATTAACCTTAGTACTTATATTTCGAAGGATTGCATATGTTGATATTGTGTTGCTACAACGGTACTCATGAATGTTTGTGAAATCATCCACATTAATCATGAGTAACTTCCCATTCTGACATTAAAAAGAAATTTATATTAGAAAGAAAAACCTGTAATTAGAACAGTTAGCCATCTATAGAAAATTTATCATGACGATAGATTTTCCATAGATGGCTAACTGTTCTAATTACAGGTTTTCCTCTGTCGGTACTTATTTAATTATTTTATACTTATATTGTTTGACAAAAAACTTCCTACTATTATTATTTGTATTTTCGCATGTTGGTTTTTTTGCCTTGTAATAGTTTCACGACGTATTGTTAAACCAGTACAAAATTCGTTTTCTTATTACATAAATTCCAAAATGAAGCAGAGATAAAACCATCTCTAGTTCCACAAAGAAGTAGTTTAAATTTGTATAGATTATTCGTTATAGAATATGCAATATCCTTTTTATCAACCTATGAAGTAATTTCTGATGCATATGCTTTATTGATAATTTCGTTTTGTATTTCTAGTAGGTAATTTTGGTGCTACAATTACACAAGGTGGAAGAATATAATATCTCCAGATATCTGAAAGTAACGGATAAGAGGTAAACAATTTACTTATTCCATTTGTAAATCTTCTTGATTAATAAGATTAACACATTTTCTTGAATCTTCCGAATTAAAAACTTTTGCAGAATACTTTACCACAATATCCTTGGTCCATTTTTGTAATTCTTGAAGCTTACAATTTTGGAATCTTTTGATAAATACGAGTAAAATTTAAGTATCAAAAAAAAATTCATTATATGCAATAAGCATAAGATCAAAAATAAATGATGCATTATGCATTTTAAACTTTTTTCAAGTACCTGATGATATGGTTTTATATTGTTCAGTATATTATCTCCAGATATCTGAAAGTAACGGATAAGAGGTAAACAATTTCATAAAGTTGTCTTTAAAATAAGAAAATTTTCATGAGTCCAATCTTTGGGATTTTCTGGTAGGCCGGGATTTTGAGCAATTCCTCATTTGATAATATGATTCCAAATTTTACTTATTCTATTTGTTAATCTTCTCGACTAATAAATGAGAGTACCATTTTTGTAATTCTTAAAGCTTATGATTTTGGAAATTTTTTGATAAATACGAGTAAAATTTAAGTAAAGTCAATGATCTTTTGTCTTAATTAAATGAGTTTAAAGGTATTTAGTTAAATCATCAAAAAAAAATTCATTACATACAAAAAGCATAAGGTCAAAAATAAAAGATGCATTCTAAATATTTTTTTCAAGTATCTGATGATACAATGTTCGTAAAGTTGTCTTTAAACAAGAAAATATCAATCTTCAGGATCTTCTGGTAGGCCAGGATTTTGAGCAATTCCCAATTCGATAATATTTACTTATTCTATTTGTAAATTTTCTCAACTGATAAGTGAGACTAAAACATTTTCTTAAAGTAAGACGAAATCTCTGAATCAAAAACTTTTGCAAAATACTTTATCGCAATATCCTTGCACTATTTTTGTAATTCTTGAAGCTTACAAATTTGGAAAATTTTTGATAAATACGAGTAAAATTTAAGCAAAACTAATGGACTTCTGTCTTAGTTAAATGATTTGAAGGTATTAGTTAAATTAGTAAAAAAATGCAATAAGCATAAAACCAAAAATAAATAATGCATTATGCGTTCTAAATCTTTTTTCAAGTACCTGATGATACGGTTTTACATTTTTCAGTATATTATTTCCAAACATTTGAAAGTAATAGATAAAAGGTAAACGATTTCGTAAAGTTGTCTTTAAACAAGAAAATATTTATAAGTATAATTTTCGGGATCTTCTAATTGGCCGGGATTTTGAGCAATTCCCCATTCGATAATATTTTACTTATTCTATTTGTAAAGCTTCTCGACTGATAAGTGAGACTAATACATTTTTTTGAAGTGAAACGAAATAACTTTACCACAATATCCTTGCACCATTTTTGTAATTCTTGAAGCTTAAGATTTTAGAAATTTTTTTAAATACGAGTAAAATTTAGGCGAAACTAATGGTCTTTTGTTTTAATTAAATGAGTTTGAAGGTATTTAGTTAAATTATCAAAAAAAAAAAAATATTATATGCAATAAGCATAAGATCAAAAATAAATTATGCATTCTAAATATTTTTTCAAGTACCTGATGATATGGTTCAGTATTTATCTTCAGATATCTGAAAGTAACGGATAAGAAGTAAACAATTTCATAAAGCTGTCTTTAAAACAAGAAAATTTTCATGAGTCCAATCTTCGGGATCTTCTAGTAGGCTGGATTCTGAGCAATTCCAAATTTTTATAAGTAAGATAAATATATTCTCTTGAAGTGAGCTGAAATTTTCTGAATCAAAAACTTTTGCAAAGTACTTTACCACAATATAATTGCACCATTTTTGTAATCTTGAAGCTTATAATTTTGAAAATTTTGTTAATAAATACAAGTAAAATTTAAGCGAAACAATAATTTTCTGTCTTAATTAAATGAGTTTCAAGATATTTAGTTAAATTATCAAAAAAATTTCATTATATGCAATAAGCATAAGATCAAGAATAAATGATGCATTACGGTTTTCAAGTAGAGATACTTCTTCATAGATATATCTTTATATTATTTCCTTCGCAGCATGATTTAAAATCATGATATTATTAAATAACTTACTTGATAAGAATCTCAAATTGTTGGACGAAATCTTCTTTAAATAAAGTGTTTTAAGTTATTTTTTTCGATATTTGCTAATTCATTATAAAAATATAAAGTTCTGTATCTTAAACTTGCCGAATTTGCTTGGAATATTTTGATATAGGAAATTTACCAACATTAATGACCGTATTAAAATTGCTTTGTTATCAATAAGGTCAAGATAATTATTTGAAAGATTCACAAATAATTTTACTACCGGTTTTTGAAAATCAAGCACTATTTACTGCACACTAAAAATACAATAAAATTACACGTATAAATTAGTTACCCAGGTAATTAATTCGAATCAGCCCATGACACAAACGCGTAAAATCTGTGTTGTTGTTGCACTAAATGTGCAAATATAGGCACGCGGTGTTATATTCGGAAAATGCAACAACTACGTTTTTGATAATTTTATTAAAAATGTATCAAAAACGTAGTTATGGTCATCAAAGGGCGTAAAAGTATGAGTCTGTCGCTACGCTCCAGACAATGAATCTTATAGCAATATTAATTTTAGTCGACTTAGTCGACTAAGTCATATTTAAAACATCGACTCGACTAAGTCTATAAAATTTTTTTGACTATAATCACTAACTCAAATCAGTCAAAATTAGCCCATATGTAAAAAATCCGCAATTGGTGATGAATAGGTATTCTCGAATTTGAACTATAATTTTTTTGACTATTAAATCACATGTAACATTGTAATATAATAAAAGTTTATTTGTAATTATAATTTTTAAGCTCAACATATTTATATATTTATAGTAAGTATACAGTTTTTTATTGGACCAAGAGAAAATATAACAAGATAATTATTTTTTCGACGAACGAAGATTTTTTCTATGTTTCTCTTTGATTTCAGGCGTTACTTCTTGGATTCTAACCTTAACGAGTTCTGTGGGATCGTTATCGCTTATGGAAGCAGCATCCTCTTTGTCTTCAACACGAGTAGTGTGAGAAGGAATATGTTGACTCATATTTTGTGAAGTAGATGCAAAATTGTTAGTTGACGAAGACTTTCCTTTATAGATCGTTTTAACGGAAGAAGTTCCTTTTTTTACTTGCGAAATAACGTCGACGAAATTAAGGGAGGTAGTTTTATTATTCAAATGTTATTATTTGGATTACGCAGATTAATGTTATGTCTTGTGTTCTGTCTTTTTTGAGGGACTTGCAAAGTCAATGTGGTATATTTTTCTTCAATACCGTCGAGGTCTTCGTCGAACTCGACTTCTGAAATTCCTTTTGCATAAGTTGTGGTGCTCGAAGGCAAGGGTTCGTTGGAAACATAGGTCCATTCGATGTCAAAAGTGAGAATATGGGGAAATATTTGTGAACTGATCTTTAAACGCCCTATAACAGATAAGACTGTCTTTTTCAAATTATTTTTCATAGCACTGTATCTGTTATTTTCGTTTTTATAGGATACAATAACTTTCGACTCCACATTCCTATTGTTAGTAACCCCGTTGTATAACTGTCTTGCCATCATGAAGCTTTCTCTGCCGCCTTGGTTATCAGAAATATAAAAATCCGCTACGACGGTGGCAGAGTAAATCAGCAAAGGAGACTCGGAAGGTCTTCGGGAGTAAGAATATAATCCCCTCGGAAGAAGAGATCGGAACGCTTTGGACTAAAGTAATCTAGAGGGAGGGAATAAGGTAAGACTTAGAGCTTTCATGATGCAAAGTTGATCCGAAATATCGATGGTAACAAAACGTACATATTCCGCGTCTTCGTACGTGTAGCATCCGATCATCATAACGATAGAGTTTTTTTCGAAAGGCATGACTATGGATTCGGAACTGGCTGTAAACCCTTTAAACATAATTTCTCTGAATTTGTCGACAGTATGGTTAATTCGGTACAGAGCGGTTCCGGAAATGCATTTATCGTTCCCGATAACGTTTTTAGTAAAGCAAAATGCTGCAAATAAAGAGGACATGTTTACGAATCAAAAGGTTAGCAAATTAAGGCAATTATAGGTAGATATGTTGCGTATAGTGCGTTTTTTAATAATATAACAAAGCGATAATTGAATTGTATGGACACGGCGTATGTTACAAGACCTCCTTATATACAAAAAAAAAATGTAGGCCTCCGTATTTTTAATATTATTATCCAAAATAATATCAGCGATATCGCGACAATCACGTAGCTGAATGCGAGCGAAACTGGTTCTTACAGAAGATTTACTGAATCATGAACGATCGATCTTTATGATATCGCTAATGCTATTTTAGATACTGGTAGAGTCCAGTGGTACTGATTCAAAGATAGTAACTAAATTTTGTTTTATTATTTATAATATAACGACAATATTCCTATTATTCGAGTGCATTAAATAAAGATCAGCGATTTTTTTTTACATCGGATAACCGGATCAGTTAATCAAAACTGTTTAAGGTAGCTATATAATTTAATATATTACAGTTTTTTTATGTTATACAATAAAAACAATTGTTATCACTGTTGATACGTATCAATATAACAGTATTTTTATTAAAAATTTCAAACCGATTCAACTCGCTAAAAAGACAAGGTATTGCTTAGAAATTTTCGCAAGATGTCTATGAAACGTTAAACCAAGTTAAGTTCAAATATTTTATGCTAATGTATAAATTTTAAGTTTTAAACTAATAAAATATATGATTTATTAAAAAAAATTCGTACGATAAGTACAACAAAAAAAATTTACTAGGGCTTTGCAAAAATCGAGCATAGCCTTTTAGAAGTAGTTCTTGTAAAGAGATTTCGTTCAAGAGGAATTAGAAAAAGAAGCACGTTATTCGGTGAAGACTTTTGAAATTTTGTGCTTTTCTTTATATATAATTAAAAAAAAAAGATGTTTTAGTCAATCATTTTTTATTTCGCTTATCAAAAATGTGATCGTGGTAAAATTGCATATTAACCTTTCATAGGTTTGATTAGACATGCTGTGGAATGCCCTGATCAAGTATGTTCTAGGCTTTTTACAGATGATTGATAAAAAATTATCTTGCCGGATTCTGAGTAAAAAGGGTATTATATCTCATGCTAAACTAGACTGAATACTACTGAATGTCTAATAATTCGCTTTGTGATTCGGTAAAAATCTTTATGTATTACATTTCACACTGTATTGTCTTCAAAGCTATAATTAGTTACTTTGAATTCAATGAATTACTATATTTATGCGAACAAACTAGATCTTAATATGAATTATAACGTAAATATAAATATTACAGGCTTAGAATAGCTTAATATAAATGCGCTAATCAATAATTTTAAATAATTTTATTATTAAAACAACTCAAATAAGATATAATTAAGCATATTTAATTAGTTTTTACTTATTCAAAACACTAGTATGAATAGTGAACTTACTTTGTATATTAAATCAAATATTTTAAATTATGCTAACAATTGAATATGGCTAAACGATTGAGACGTATTCGTTTGATAACTATGTTTATAGATAATCGTTTAATTATAATTATTTTTTATAAAGCGATGTTTTTGATAAATCTAGTATAGATCAATGGACCAATGGACCAATGGATTGTAGTGTTGGTCCGTTATGATCCATTGACAGTTTCGCTTTTGTTATGCATGTTCCGTTACCTAACTATGACATACTCTAATTGAATACCAACTTGCCTGATTTATTTATGGTTTCTGTCGAATTTATTACTATCGGATATACATAGATTGAATTGCAAATATTGTGTGCTGCGTAAGAAAATCAGCGTGCCAGACAATAGATATTCTAACCTAAAATGTGAATATCGATCTCAAGCATTCTGATCATACGATTTTCGTGGTAAATAATAATAATTTTCGGCCTATTGTTGACTGTCGTTAAATTTCGTTGTTATCTTTGCAAAGATCTTTTGTTATAATCAGATAAAGCTACAGCTTAGGCTTTGTACTGTAAATAAAATCAATTTTCATCTCTGACTATAGCATACTCTGTTTGGACGGCAACTCGATCATTTGATTTCTATTAAATTTACTTTTGTATGAATGAAAACAACATCAGCAAATTTATAATAGCGTAATCTTACATAAGGTCTTACAAACCATAATATAAGCAAAATATTACGTAATATATTTCGAAATATTTCGAAATATCAATATTTCGAAATATTACGAAATTAATTTCGAAATATTTCGAAATATATTACGAAATATTTCGAACCCTTTCAAAATATGTTACGAAATATTTTGAACCCTTTCAATTATTTTAGAACTAGGAAACCAAGCTGGATCAGTAGATCTGTATCCTGGATCGCGCATTAGACTGATTTTTCGAAATAGTTCGAAATAGTTTGATGATGTTCAAATTCTGTACTAAAAGATCAGATTAGATCTTTTGTTTATAATTAATTGGAAAATCGTAGGTAAAGGGTACAAAATGATTGACATTTTATAATAATTTACGATGGAAATTTACTATTAAAATTTCTAATAACTGGAATGGTAAAAGGTTGTCCTATTGCAAATGTCAAACAGTAAAAAATACACAATACGACTTGTAAATAAAGGTCTAATAGATGTGAATCTCCACTATGGACCATATGCCAGAGATTGGTGGACTCAGACAAACAACAATACATTAACACTACCTTTCCGTCTTTATATAAGGGTAGTCACATGACTAAATAATCACAATTTTATTTTGTCAATTGTAAATAGGCCCTCTAATCCCTTACGACCAGGCTTTTTATGCTCTATAGGAGAAAAATTTAGTGACATACAAACTACACCTTCAGCTGCGATCAACTCATTGTATCAAGAAATATTTGGAGTTCAACCTGAACATTCAGGATTAGCAGTATTAGGATTTTATGATGAAGAAATTATATTAGAAATACTTACTAATATCTCATTTTTCCCAATATTTGTACGGTTTGATAAGTTTTCTATTGTTGTTTCAAAAATTGGCTATTCTCCACGGGAAGATCTCTTATATGCTGGGCCCGGTTATACATCATCTTTAATGGCACGTCGTGGATCGGAAACATATCTTATTGTACAACAAATTTGCAACAATCAATATGTTTTGCGTATTTTCAAGAGCAAACATGAAATACATCAATATAGTGGTGAAACACCAGCTATCGTTTGGAACAAGTATGGATTATACCAAAGCAAAGATCACCTTGCGCTTTTCGGACTAAAAGATTTGAATGTTCAAGCATTGTTAACAACTAGCGAAGGAAGAATTATGGAAAATACAACGTGTACGCTGTTTGATTGGAATAATAAATTAATTTTACAAACAACTTTCGAGCAGCATATTATACGTAGAAAAATTTCAATGCCAAACAACGATTGGTGAATCCTTTTTATTAATTGGGCAAATCAACCAAGTTCAATAGTTCAAATACCATGTGTTTTATATAATATATATAGGTCAGATCATATATTTCAACATAGAGAATTAGTAGCTTGGCGCGCTATGTTTCAAGCTTGTGGATGCACAGATATTACGCCATATTCAAAACGAGAATCTGAAGTTGAATTTTGGACATGTGCAATTAACCCTATAGCAGATCGACAAACTTTATAAAATCTATATCAATAGGAACTACTTCGAATACAGAATAGTGTAATTCAAGAACTTACAGATATTAATCCAAATCCAAATTATAGATTCTGGGATAGTTTTCGTCAAACACTAGAGATCAACAAAAGAGGTGTAGAGGGGAAAATTCGGTTACTCTCTATTATTGCATTGAATTTCGGCTATCAAGAACTTAAAGAAGAATTAGGAGTAAGGTATCAATATTTGTTTTATTTTGATTATTTACTAATATAAAGATCTTATATTGTTAGATAACCTCAAAAACCATAAGCAGAGCCAAAAAACATGTATATCTCTATGGTCCCGGTGCTCCGCCAATGGAAAAGCCAAAAAAGTCAATTCAACTTATGGCCGAATTTAAAGAAAAGCAGTTTGAAATGTTTTTTTTAGATCGAAGTAACGTTACAATGAGTTCTTATAAAACAGACCCTAAAACTAATTTGCCTGTCCTTTACTTACGTGATACCAAACCCACACTTTGGAAAAAATTTCAACAAACGTTTCCAAATGGAATGAAGAAGACATCTTTTATGGGTCGAATTTCTAATTGCACTCATTTGATATATCGGGATGATTTGGGCGGCCTTTGTGGAATATGTAACGATTATGGCTTTGGATCATTTGAAAGTTTAGCTAGAATTGTGCACAATATATTTACTGACCAAACAGGCTTGGTATAAAGAATATATTCATTTTGTTAAAAATTTTATTATATTATGAGAGTTTGCAGCATGGCATGCTTTAGCTTTTCTAATTTTAGTGCATGCCCTTAAATTTTTATTTTGATTTTTACGAGTACCGACTTTTTATTAATTTTATAATAATTTTTTTTCTACTAGGATGAAATGCTTTCACGAATTGAGCAGTTGTATTATCATTTCAAAAGGGAGTTTGAACGAGAATTGGCTGTACTACCAGATGGATCTATAACTCATGATTCTTGCATCGACCATTGTCTCCCATATGCCTTTGGAGAGTGTTCGACCTTGTACGTTTCAAGATGTACCAATTGTGAACGGTTTTATTAGTTTTTTGATTCATTAGAAAATGATACGACTGAAGAACAAAAAAAGCAGGTACACGAGATCCAAGAGCAATTAAAACATTACCTGGGTCATCAAGTTCGAAAACTCTACCTTAATACGCAGTTCAATGCAACTTTAGCACAGTTGGATTCTGAAGGCGCTTTGATTATTGCTAATTACAAAATGCGCATCCTCCTAAATCAGCTTGTGAAACAAAAAGAGATTTTTTTGGTAAAAGGGGATGGGCGTTGCACACGATTCTAGTTTTTAGGAAAATAGAAAGTCTCGATAATCTTTTAGAAGAATTAGACAAACTTAGAGAGAAATTAGATAAATTAGAAAAAAAAAATTCAGCAAGCCGAAGAAATTAAAGACAAATCTGTTCCTACAGAAAAAGCGAAAAAGTTAGCAGTTATGAAAGAAACCGAAAAAGAAATCAGCAAAGTTAAAAAGGAAATCGAAAGTAAAGAAAAACAATGTGAGTCTAATAAATTAAACATTCAGGCATTTGACCATTGGTCGACAGACACAAAGCAAGATGCCTGGTTCACTGCTTCCTCGTTTGAAGCAGTATTCAAATCGATGGAACAAAGGCCAAAATGGATAACGATATTTTCAGATAATGGCGCGCACTATCATAATTCTGAATTAATGACTCTTATTTCATATTGGCATAATTGGTACTTTATTGAAGTCAAGCGATGGTTGTTTTTGGAACCCGGTGAAGCCAAAACAACCATCGATTCTCATCATGCAAACGTAAATCAAATTTATTTTATTTGATTTTATTTTATTTTTTTTTATTTTTATATTTTTTTTTATAACAGTAAGATACTAATTTTTTACGGCTTTAATTTCGCATGATTAGATCACCCATAGTATTAAGCGATACGTTCGAATTGGTTTTGATGTAGTTGAAGGCGAAGATATAGTAAAAGTGGCTAGAGGTTTGCCGGAAGTCATTGGCACAAATTACAGTGAATCGTGGCAGAGAAGATAGTGAATCAGAGATAGAGGACGCCGGACAAAATAACAAAAAAAAATCCAAAAATCAACAAAAAACTAGAGTTAAAACTATATCAGGAATCTCGAAGTTTTATTGTTGGGAATGGCCCGTAGAAGGACCAATAGCTGGATTTATCCGTGCTAAAGGATTACTACACGCGGGTTCATGGAAAAATTTTTCTCCAGCAGAAATATCTAAATTATGCAATCTTCCTATTACTCGCCCAAAACCAACAATCTCAGTACATACAACACCAACCTATATATTTAGACGTTCTAATAAGTTTGGTTCTATTGCACTAACGCATATCAGTTTATTACAGGGTGGTGGTGGTATCTTGGCTATGTGTGCTTTGAATATCAACACGTATGAATAATCAAAATTTTGGTGGGTGGGGTGAGAAAATGGGGTGGGTGAGCTTATAATTGGCTGATATGCGTTAGCGGATTGCCTGTTAAAAAAAATCTACAATTCGCACCAAATTTTAGCTCCTGCGAATAAAATACCTGAAGATATTGAGATGGAAGGTAAGCCATAATGTTTGACAACAAATAATTTGCCGGCGAAGCAAAACAAAAAACAGAAAACGAAAGAGGCATTACTAATTTTGCAAATAGAAATTGCAAACTCCATGGTTGGTATTGATTATAATAGAAAAGGAGATTTTGAAATGGATGTTGAGTATATTGAACATGAGAATTATTTTGTTCAGGTCCAAATAGAAGCGTGTTTACTTCATTATGGTGAAACGTTCAGATTTTGATTAACAGTTTAATCGAGCGACGCAGCTAGTTTTGCTCTTTTTATTTATCTTATTTATTGTTACTATTTTTTTTATTTTTTATTTATTTTTTTTTATTTTTATATTATTTATTTTTTATATTATCTTTTTTTTTTTT
>QKWP01001130.1:0-14819 GCA_003550325.1 Gigaspora rosea
ATAAAGTTACGTCAGAAGCGTAAGACAAAAAATGCATTGCCAGCTGAGCCCATGAATTCTGAACCTGAAAAAGCTAAAAAATCAGCCACATAAGTGCCCTGCTTCGCAGAAATAAAAAGTTTGTTAGCATTAATCTTGTTAGAGTATACACTTCATAGATTTTTATTTCACATCGACACTTTTTTACCTGAGTTGACATAAAGAGCCAAGATGATTTGTTTGTTCACAAACTTCCAAAGCACTTAATCGTATTATATACTCAGAGACATGAAAGTGGCTTGCTATGCAAGAAAATTATTGATAAAAAAATACCTAATTGTGATGAGTCAAAGACTCGTGGCTTTGTCACTCTCGAGAATAGCAATTAGGAAAACGATGGACAACTACTCTATGCAAAAAAATGTTACCAGCTTTCCTTTAGGAAAAATAACGAAATAAAGTCTAAAGTACTAGCCCTCGGAAATACTTTAGGTTGTTTTATTTTAAATAGATATATATATGAATAAGTTATATAATTAATAAATAGAATAAATAGATTAAATCAAATAAATAAATATATGAATTGCTTTGCAGACATGGTCTATACATTGTTAATTTGGCGCATTTCCTCTCGAATTCCCCATAAGAGTTTATAATGTTGAGCAAGTTCTGTTGCACACATACCTTCGGGTCTGTAGAAATACTCTAGCCATTTCCTCTGTATAGTTCTACATGCTCGGATCTTTTTTGCTGTTTCTCGAATATGTTTAACTCTATTGATAAGATTCTCTATTCGTAATTCATATCGATAAATAGCTAACCTTGTGTAAATATCGCTTTCAACTTCTGGTTTTTGTTTAAGCTCCATATACTCTTTGAAACATATATCACAATATATATTTCCAGTACAATTTGTACACCAATGTTCCTCCATCTTATAATTGTGATATAATTCATATCCTACTCTTTTATCAACATAAACAAACTGATCACAGCTATACATATAGCAATATTCACTTTAACCGCCATACGATAACTGAATCCTTCTGTAGATTCCATCTTTCTGGCAATAAGATATCGCTTATTGTAATCAGTCAATTTATTGTTATTTCTATAATTCACTAATTGATTCCAGATTCGGTTCTTCCAATTAGATGGTGTTTCCCATCACGAATTACTGGAAATTGGCAGTTATCCCTCCACTCGATATCATTTAAAACTGGACAATTATCTGTATAGACCATATTTAATGATTAAGTAATTTAACGTATTATTGTGTTTTTAGAGATTATCTGATTTATATCGTATTTAGGGATTTAGACCTATTTGATTTAATAACTATATACTAATGAATATCGCAATTCATTTTTTGTGCGAATTGGGTTATTAGATAAGTTTTGTATATTCGCCATATTTGCGAGTGAAATATATGATGAACCTATTGCGGGTATATTAGGAGATATGACAATCAGAGATATATTTTCTCATGTGAATAAAAATCATGTATGCGTGACAAATTGTTATGCCGATCACTTTTGCCAAAAATAATAATAACAAGCGATACAAAAGACAACTCAGCATACAATAATTAAAATGTCGAGCACATAGAAGTACTTTCATTATTAGTGTTATCCGTTATGCGTAGTTAGATTAATAATCAGTATTATCGCTGCATGAAAAATGTAGTCATAAGAATGTTAGTATTATCGTTGCATGAAAAATGAAGTCATTAAGATAGAATCGTATTGGTAATTAGTAATAGGGGCGGGTTAGCATAGTAAATAAAAGAGGGAATGGGAAATGTATCTCTTACCTTAGTCTGTTCAATAAACTATCCAACCTTGTCTTCTTGCTGCTGCTTCGTACACTCCCTGATTCGTGCCCCAGTATTTTGAGAGTTGTTACGGAGGTTAGAATTCAACTTCCATCGGTTAGCCAGAGTTTGCTTCGAAAAACGAAAGAGCGGGCCCAAAAGATTTATGATTTATTTAATGAGATTGGGGTCAATAAGATCAAGCGAATTCAGAGCTTTACAGCAGTAACCTCATTATTAACTAACCCTTGAGCCGTATGTTTAGGATTGTTTTTTGTAGTGATTGAACCATTCCTCGAGTGCTTTCCCAAAATAGTGAAGAATGGCTTTGTAAATCATTTCTTTACTAATTTCTTCAGCATGCGTAGATATCGGAATTGTCCATCGCGGAATTGTATATCTCGGACCTGGCGATCCAAAATGATGTATATGTGATAGCAAAGATACGAATCCCCAACTCAAAACATATATATATATGAGTGAAATCATGCCTTCATTTTATTCATATCGGAAGAAAAAGAAAAAATAGTAGGTATATGATATAGTAAAACTCTTCCACATATTTCATACTCGGTCTTTACTAATAATGTATTACTTAGGATTATGATCCTCTTGTGGATTTGGGAAACAAGGGAAACAATTTAATATCGAGTTTCTTGTTATCCCTATCCATGGATTTTTCGGATTTCCAGCCAGCTATCTTAGGTATGGTCTTGTCATATTCGAAAAAGAATCTATCGATTATGTAAAAGCGAAAATTCAGTGGCACTTTCCAGAAGAGTTTAAAAATGTTTCTTTTAATATTAGAGTATCCGATCCAAAAGCCAAAACATATAAAGACATGAAATTGCAAGATAAAGTTAGTGATTATTTTGATAAAAAGCCTGTAACGGGACATATTCATATTATAGTAGAATCCATTAGTTAGGTTTTTATATTTACAATATCATCAGCATGTATTAAAAACTTTGTACTATGTGGCTATGACCATTTAGGCCCGATTGTTTTATTAATACAATAAAAAATACCAAGAAATTTTTGATATGTCTAGTAATAAAATCGATTGCGTAATACAGATGTTCGATCAGGCACGTAAGTGCCATTACTTCGTAATACATATCACATGTCATACCAAAGAAGAAAATCGAAGAAGTCTATAAAATCAAGAGCAACAGAAGATTGGGTGATGATCCTTTGGATCGAGTCTTTGACTCTCCCGGTTCATACTAATTAATTCGTGAATGAATTGATCACCAAACCCGAAATTAGTTTCATACTTATCTGATTTTTATATATTACGCCATATGTTACAGAAAATCGGAGACTCGACCCTTTGGATCATTGTTTAATGTGCGTATATTAATAAATTTTTAATGTAATTCTAACCACTTACCTCCCCCTTTCGATTTCTATTCCATATGAAATTTTTTATTTTGGATCACCCGGTCCGAGATGTGATAAAAATCATACTTCTTTAGGATGCTATACCATGATTATCTGATGATTAATTTGGTTGTGTCAGCTAATGATACTAATCACTGTTGAGTCGCGGTTGAGTTGCAGTATTTTTTTTCTATATAATTCTATGAAAAACAGGTGTATCGCGGTTGAGTCGCGTTAGAATCTTAGTGATGTGGACCAACGATCAATTGCACTTATTAATTGCTGAAAGAAGAAATAGAAATGCCGAGTATCACGATATTCCTGGAAGTAGTAGGGTGTGTTTTTGGAATAATATTGCGAATATAATTAATGAGAGATTTAGTACCAACTATACGGGATATCAATGCAAGGGTAAATTTCAAAATCTTGTAAGGGATCACACTGTAAGTATTTTTACCGAAGGCACTTATTGACAGATTGAACCATAATCAGGTTATAACCTAACGATTTTCTTGATCCTCTTTAGTTGATGTGCCAATATATGGCAGGAAATCGTGCAGGGCGTAGAACCAGAACCGGAGTACGATACTTTGAGGAATTCCGTTCACGTTTTTGGGAGAGACCAGGTAAGGTTCTACATTAATCTCGAAGAAAAAAACTGGCGTTGGATTTGGGTAACATAATTACTAATCGTGTATTTTTCTTTCTGGCAGGTTCTGACCTAACGAATATGAAGTATAAAATAAGCAAGCTCCCACCTACAAGATAAGTTAGCAATAACGTATATTTTTTAAAAAAAAAGTTTAACATAAGTCACCTGCAACTTCAGATCCTCAACTTTACATCGCAACTTCTTATTAGCATTAACCCGTTCTTTATATTTCTTTTCTATGTCTCGCATGAACTTCTCGAAAGTTCTTTTATTATAATCAAGTAGATGCTGGGATAATACTTTAAGTTTGTTCATAACCCAGCGATTGTTTTCTTCATGATCACAGGTAATTTTATCGGTTTGGACTCCACTATCTGTAACAATTATAGTTGGTAATGCTGAGAATACATTACATTCTGGCCAGCTTCGAGAACGCAATAGAGCATATACAAAACTGGCATACCGGTATAAACATTTTTTTTTATTTTTCTGACTCTACAATAAAAAAATCATTCTTGATATGATGTATGACTTTTGTTTCGAATGTTTTATTTGATACAGGAAATAAATATATGTTTCGGTTTGTAGTATATTACACGATGGTTCTATATTAATGGCTCAAAAATTTTTTGTTAATTCAGTACCGGTTTTCATTTACCCTGATCAAAACCCTGCCAAAAATTTATATTGTTTGCGTTTCATGATGATAGTAAGGTCCTAATAAGAAATCTGTCAGGATGCAGTGAGATATCATACATCGTAAATATTTCTTTTTGATGGTCTATTTACACATTACGATATGTGCGTCACAGGTATACGATAGCCATCTTGGAATATTGCAAGGAAAATATTTATAACCATATAATATAACAGAAATTTCACATTTGAGAATATAAAAATATCATGTGAGCGAAGTTGGAAAATCTTACTCTAAGGATGAACTATTATTATTCTAGTTTACTTAATACATATGAAAAGAATTATGAAGCAAGTAGTAAGTAAATACGCAGAAATTTAATGCAAGTAAATTAAAAGAATGTTTGTCGCTGAAGTACAGTCGGGCACATTACAAATCGATTCTAGAATACTCTATAAAATTTGTCGAAATTTGATTGGCTCTTATTAGTCATCTTTGATCAAAAATTGTGGCTTTTCATGATACTTATCTACAGTTTTTAACTATACGAAATAATGCCGAAGGGGTTTTTCCTAGTCCATTCTTAATAAATAAATTTTTGTAACATCTCGCGTAAGAAAAAGTGTAATCTTTAATTTCTGAAATTAGCCAATCATAATTTACATTACTGTATTTCTAGAATCAACTTGATCGACATTTCTATATATGATCTGCATTACCCATTTTTGGTAATGTGCCCGACTGAAGTAACAATTTCATTTGTGGAGTGTCTGGAGATGTACGTATAAAAGATATAGGTGGTGTAATCGCACCACTTCGGTTTTCCTGATTCTTTTGGTTATCCCGATGTTTATAGTTTTCCGCAATTTTTCCAATACGTTCCTACCATTGCAAAAAGCCAAATTAATAAATTATTTCATTACAAACTCAAAAGTGAAAATATCACATACTTCCAGAGCAATAACGTGGCTTATTGCATATTCATAGAGTGGAATGGATGCTTTATCGATTACTAGTTTCGTCGTGAGGAATGACCACGATCGATACAGTCCGTCGTATTGGAGATCCATAATATACGACTCCATCCACTCACCTGGTTATCACAAAAGTTTAATTTAGTAAACATACAATATAACAAAACTTTTTCCACATAATTTATTACAAACACTGAAGCACATACCCATGTTTAAAAATATACCAGATTCCCCTGGTCCGCCTTTATTTTCTAATTGTATATTGATCGATTTACGAGCTCTCAATTGTGCTTTCAAAAAGTCTTTCTGAATTTGGAGTGGAGTGCATCTCAACGGTTTAATCTCCGAGTTTAAAATTGTAACATTATCTACCACACAGGATAGGTCGGGCCCTTTCCTCGAGCCTGCAGTAGCACGATTCAAACCAACTTTATATTCCTTTAAAGGATTAAGGAAGAAGGGCTTAATGATTGGATAAAGGAACTTGTAACAATGTTCTTCTTGGTTATCTTTTCCATTGTTTTGGATGAGGCCGTTGGTAAACCACTACATCTGTATAATGTATCAAAATTTCGTGAATCACAAAACTTCAAACCCATAGATAACGACAATACATTATAAAACATACAAGTCATTGAACGAAGTTGCTACTTTTTTACTTAATGTCGTCTTCCCCCATTCATAAATACTTCTTCGCTAATGAAATTTTCACAACTTGCTTCGTGAAGAGATGCAGAAATCTCTTGCGGAAGCGAAGGGGTTTCAATTGTATATGGATTGGTTTTTATAATCTCCGCCCATTCTTGATTTGTAAATATATGGTACGGACACGGCCAACAGATAACAATGATCGATGATAATGCTCTAAATGAGGTGACGAAAAAAATTTTAATATATCCAAATATAATCATTATAAAATTTTATATTTCAAAATATTTACAATAGCTCATAAGTGTTTTCGTAACATAAACCTCGTTCCGCTTTCTTGAGCACATCTTTTTGATATTCTCGGAATCTATCAGTAATGTTAATATTACCAACTTCCCACTGAAAAAAGGAAGAAAACTGAGAGATATGCAAAATATAGGAACTACAATACATGTAACATACTTTAACTGTTGCCTCGCATTGGAAGCTTAACGAAATATCAAGATCAAATTTTAATTCTTCGTTGTTTTCATCCTCAAGCTCTTCAGAACTTCTCTCGCTTGCTGAGTCAATATGTTCATTGTTAAATGTTTTTGTCTGCACCATATTAACAAAATGATTTATGATATGTCAGTTTCATCTGATTTGTTTACAAAACTGCGAATTATACTCACCTTCTCAGGAGCTGTGGAAGCCATTTCATTATCTTGATTTGTAATCACTTTCTCAGGAGCCGTGGAAGAATCTTCACTATCTTGATTTGTAATCACTTTCTCAGGAGCCGTGGAAGAATCTTCACTATCTTGATTTGTAATCACTTTCTCAGGATCTGTGTGAGCCTCTTCATTATCTTGATTTGTAACAAATGTAACTGAGGGCGGTGATGGGGTCACAGGCACGCCCAATTTCTGTCGCGTGTTGTTTTCATGATACTTGAATGTATCTTTTAGAAGTTTAGCGGATGTCGTGACCTAATATGGCAGGCAAGCTGATTAACAATGCAATATTTCCTCTCGGATATTGAAAATGTATTACAAGAGAAACCTACAGAACTAGTATGTACTTCATCTTCTGCGTACTTGCGCTTCTTTTTGTTAATAGTAAGTGTGTCACCCATTTTTCTCTTGATAATCACATCAAATAGCTCTTTACTAAGCAATGAACCAGGAAGATTTCTTATGGTAGTGAGGTTTTCGTACCAGAGTCGGGTCGCCTGTTCAAAATCTAGGATGTCTGTGTTCTCAATGAAGTGCTTGTGAGACCAAACACTAAGAGGAAATGTCTTGAAATAGGAGGATACGTTGGTACCCACAGGAACACGATATTGGTAAGCGTTCATAACAGAATTTACGCGTCAGTGATGAGTGATCATCACTATTTGGTTCCCCAAATTTGTGTAACCTGATTGTTGTACGATCAGGTGCTACGTTCTTATACGATGTATATGTATAAGAACGATACATTTTGCGACTCAAACTATCAGAGCATATTCTCCAAGCACTGTGCTTCATGCTGTGGTTCAGAGTGTCAATCACCGGCCTAAACACCCGTTCTTGCTTGCACATTCTCTGAATCATGGCAGGTATAACCCACAGCTATGTTTCGGAGTGTCAATCACCGGCCTAAACACCCGTTTTTGCTTGCACACTCTGATTCACGGCTTACGCGCATGCTGAATACAGCACTGTTCGCTCTCTCTACCAGTAAGTTTTGATTTTTGCTCTAGGTGGAGAACATATAAATAAATTAAGATACGATCTCATCGCTTTATCACTACCATCCATCTAGACTATGAAAAAGATTTTTCCTAAAAAGAGAACTTCGAGATTAAGAAATTTCGAATCTATAGTATAATTACGGGAGTATTAGCAACTGAAACAATGAAATATTTTCGATTCACACTTACCACTACGATTCATTTTCATTCTGCCTTATATTCATTAAGATACTTATCGCAAGTATGATTCTGCGCCAAACATTACACGTAAAGCCATTTGATATACTGCGCTGAATTACTGTTACATAATATATAGTCTTGCCCCAGCTGAAATTACAGTCGTGTAATTTTTTCTCTGTATTTCACTGCACGTGTAATGATCACTATATTCTCGGCGAATATTAAATATGTTAAAAAGATTAGGAATGGTAACATGTCCGCTTTGACTTTGGGCATCTATAGAGCCGGAAATTTTGATTAACATCGTGATGATTTTCTTTTAGAAGCTAGCTGAGCAATAAAACCAACCTACCTTATTATAACTTTGCGGAAAATGCGAGTTCGTTTGATTGTTGATTTCGATGACATTAACTAATGGTAAGTTTTATTTTTCGTTTATTTTTACTTGCGCAAGGCAGATAAAAGGGTTCACTAACTGGGACATCACCTTTTTATATAATTTGCAGGATCGGTTTTGTTATGCACTTTTGGGAGAAATTATGTTAATATGATTGCATCACGAAAATCTGATCAATAGATCCACTTAAATTATAATAAAAAAACTTTGACGCTACCCATATAAAGATCAACAAGAGGCTTTTTTGTTATGCGTAAAGCTTTGAATATATGCGGGAAAGTTCGAGAATAAATTACTTATTCCCGTGATACATGATGTCGTTTATACTAAAATGTTTCTAATGTTACTGCGCATTTATCAAGTTCTGGATTTTAGCATACACAATTCCTTAATCCCTCAACCAACACCATGAAAAAAAATATAATGTCTGGTAAATTAATTGCGCTAGTGTTCCGCAAATGATTCGATGAGATTCGAAGTAGGAGAGCCTATTTTCCGTTCCCAAAAAAGAAATTATTAGCATCGAATCAGATTCGGTTTGAAATTTGCGGAACTCTAAATTGCGCTAATTGCATCTTTGCTTTTATTGATCGTACGAGAAAAAATTATAAAATTATAAAATACAGGTCGTAGCCTGCTACATGATGATGCTATCCTAAACTAATTTATTCAGTTTATTCTCCTTTTATAAGATAGTACGCTAATGATACCTTTCGGAATTCTGTAATTTCAAAGTTAATGATATAGTTTTAGGATAGTAAATTCCCATCTAATTCTAGCCACATCCTATTGCTGTGGCGTAACAGTATAGAACCTATACCATCAAATCACAAAAGCGTTAATTAGACACGAATTGTACTCGAGAACATTATTTCTTCAGGAATCGCATTCACATTGCATATATATTCCTTCCTGCTTTCTCATGTACAGTACACTCGATAAAATAATACATTATTTATGAAAAAAAAAAAGTTGCCGGAACCCGGCTTACAATACATAAAATTGCGGATATTTTGCATTACATGATATTAAAAATTATGTAGAATATACAGTGACATGGAAGCGGTTTGCTCGAGGTTGAGATTGATTATTAAAAAATTCAGAAATATAGGCTTGAGAGTCCATTGTCCTTTCGATAACTGTTCCGGGATGAATCTCTCGAATTCTTAAAGATTAACAAATGGTGGCCCCAACTGGTTTTGAATTGCAATTTCAAGTGCGCTAACCTTTTGTCTTGTGTTGATTGTAATTGTTTGAACTACTTGATTGCTTGGAATATCGATGAGGTTCCCTATGGGAACAATGAGACAATTGAGAGTGATGTCGATACCGTTGTTATCATTGTCATCGGTCATTGTGTAGCAAGTTTCCTAAATTCAAGAGCCCATAGTGAGTACTTTACTTCGCACTTCGCTCGCTTCCATGTATAACATAACTTCTGGTATATACACACCTTAATTATTTTCGCGGGAAAGTTGGCAGAACTTCCACATACAATTACATGCTTTATATCTTGCTGAAAACAGTTAAGGAGATATGAGGCGTAATTAGCTTTGTCGTATGATGCCAAGAGCTCTATGAAAGCACATGCAAATAGAATCTTCATACCTTTTCACATGTAGATCTACCCTACAAGACACAAACTTGGTTTTACGCCTGGCGATTTCGAAATTACAAAGTTCTCAGCCTTTCATAACATATGCTTTTGACGTTATTATTAACTTATACGGCAAGCCCTATGTTGCAACTAGACCTTCTTTCACATTTTTCTCATGTTTGTTCGGGAAAAAAAAATAAAGGTATTGGTTAGCATATGTAACTTTTTTTCGAAAATTAATATGCGTTAGTGCCTCGCAGACCTGTCTGGCAAGGTTGGCAATGGATATACTCCATTGAGAAAATTACCAATGGAGCGAATGGAGCCCAATGGGACCAATGGAGTGAATGGAGCCAATGATACTAACGGAGAACCTAATAGAGCCAGTGGAGAACCCAGTGGAGATAATTGCTTCAATAGAAATATCTAACGAAGCCGATGAAGAATAGTGTTCTAATCTCTAGCCTCATATACCAATAGCTCGACCTGATGATAAACAGGTCAAGCGGATCAATGTCAATGGAGTCGGTTGGCTTCCATTGCCAACCCTGCTGTCTGGTGATCGGCCACAATGTATAACGTAGACGGAGTCTACAACAAAATTTTGTCGTTTCGATAAAAAGCATTTATACATCATTTAAACAAACAGCCCGTTTCATACATGCGAAAATTAATGACCGAGTCACCAGCTCCTTTTCAATATATCATTACTTTATTTAACGAAATAAATCGTTGCTGGAAGAAGCAACTAATATATAAAAAATGCGAAATAAAACACGTTTAATTTGTCCATCACACATCTATGTTTTTTTAAAATACTTATCAATATAATCACTAATTTTAGTATTGATCGCAATATCTCTATCGGTATTGGGATTGGGATAATTAATATAAATTGAAAAGTTTCTCTCCGGGTGCAATTCTGCTTGTTGCACTTGAAAAATCGCATCTAGGGCGCTTTGTGTCTTGAGAGCATCATCAAGACGTTTATATCTGCCCGTTGTGTCTTTAGTTTGATTATATTCCTGAAGCCCCTTGATAAAATTTTCTCTACCTCCACTAAGGTGATTTTCGATTTCTTGTTTGAGATCCTGGTCCATAATTTTTCTTTCAAGCACGCCCAGACTATTAACTTGCATGTGTATTTCAGTTCCTCGATCATTTTCTTTGATTGTGGGGACCCAAGTATTTTTATTTACTTCTATAACCTAAAAGTCCCATCCAATGGCAATATGACCAGGTTAAAAAACATCAACCAATGTTAAAAAAGTATTTTGTAAATATCAAACCTTAAATCTACGATTTATTACTATCCCCATATACGTGATATATTTTTTAAAAAAACATAATTCGTCGCCTACTCTTAATACGCCAATCTTGCATAACTCATGCAATTCTTTTCCCTGTGGAACAATTTTCTTTCGCTCTAAAATAGGTTAAAAAAAGTCATTAATTAGAGACAACTTCACTTCGTAGATTCGCTATAATTACTCACCTGGAGTACTAACGTGCATTGATTGTAGCGAATCGGATAATTTCTTCTCTTCAACTAATTTCATAATCTTATTCGCAGGTTTATATTTTATTTCAAAAACATTCATAAGAATATCTACGGTCCAGCGAAGTAACATCTCACCATCCACATCTTCTTCCCGGATCTTATCGATATTAGCTTGATCAAGGCTGAGAACATCGTTTTTAGACTCAAGAAAACCAATAACTTCGTCTGAAGTCCATTGTTTAGCGAGTTTATCATTTGGAGGTGGATTGGCCATAATTCTATAAATAAGGCCCATGGCGATTTATACTCTTATATTTATATTCAATTTTAATCGATCGCCCAGATAAAAATATTTCTCCGGATAGTAACATCTATTTTATTAGCACTGCGGTTAATGAAATTATCATGATTTTCAGTGGTGCCTTGTTTTATAAGGTAAGGAGCAAATATAATCATCATTGTCGTATGATGTGATGCATGGTATTCAGGAATAAAATAGAGGAATGTATACCCTTTTGCATAGTAACTCTACACAAAACGCAAAGTTAGGCTAACCGTGTAGATCTCGGAATCTGCGGAGTTCTCAGCCCACTATAACCTATGAAATCCATAAATATAGAAAACATTTTGAAAGAAGACTTGATGATTTACCTGAAAATAAAAGAAATGATAAACGATCTTGTGATTTAGCAAGTGGGAGAATTTATGATGAGATGCTACAGTATCTCTGAATTTTGGTACAAATGGTAAAACAATAGTGGAAAGAAGGCACATGTATACTTTACACCAATTTTCACATTCAACATTACACTATGTTAATCACAGGACAACCCTTAAGCATGTGGAATGTGCATTGGAGATCTTGGCATCTTCGGCATTACGGTGTAGAGAAAGATCGCTATGTATTATATTTCGCCCTTTTTTTCTCTCAAGTTCGAAAAAAAGACATATAGTTAACTAATTATATCTGGCTTCGAGCAAGTATTGCGAGAAGAGGGGTTAGAAGAAGAAATAAATTTTTGTACCGGCTTTGGAGTAGATCTAAAGCTTGGGTATTATTTTTTCTATGAACAAAATTCAAAAAAATTCGTATAAAGATTTGGTTGCACAGATAACGTATGTGTCATGAGATTGTTGACCGAATTTGGGTTAGGGTACTATTTCGAGAAAAACTTAAAAATGGTACTTTTTACTCGTTCCACATGAGTTATGAATAATGATAAGCCTTGTAAGGTATTATAGTACAGATAAATTTATACGTATGCGAAATTTATTCTAACACGTTATCGCATTCACACCGTATTCCATTCGCTACTTTTTTGCATGTTTTGCAATATAGGTGTGAATGGTGATTGCATTTGTCACAAACTTTACATCCATGCTTCCAACCTCCCCGCCAATTCATTACATCCATTGTCGGGATAAATATATGGTAAAGTAAAAAATAGATCACTACATTAATCTAGACACGAGCATATATGCGAGTGGATAGGGATGTGCCACTTTTCGAAGCAATTTTGTTTATCTTTACGTATGAGTATGCTATTCTGACCTTTCATTGTTATATATTGACAGAAAAAATAATCTATACGTGGCTAAAAAAATATTAATATAAAAATATATCTCTCAATTGTGATCTCAAGAATAGCATTAGGAAAACGGTGGACAATTTAAGTCACACATTCATGAGGGCCCAGCGAAAATTCTCTAAACAAGTGCTCACTACCCGACCCTCCTTCTGGTATTTATTTCTGAATTTCAGCTAACATTGCATCAATTTCAGCTAAAATTGAATCCATTTCTATTGTTTGAGATGATGAAGAAGCCTGTATTTGAGGTTTTGAACTGTTGCTTGTCTTTGGTTCGAAGTCAGACTCTTCTGATTCTGTATCGCCTATAGCGTAATTATCACCTGCATCAAGGTGGTCTGATTCTTGCCTCATTGCAATTCTCGAAAGCAGTTTAAGATGTTGGGGTGTTGGTTTCTTACCACCATGGATTCTGGAAGCGTGTTTACTTCCATAATCTCTTAATTTTTTAGGTATGGTTCTATAAAGTTCTTGTTTTAAGAACTCATTAAATGGCCAAGCATTACGTGTTCCTTTTCCAGTAAAGACAGGGTCAGATAACTTTTTAGCCTTAATTGCATCTTGAATCCAAGTAAGCAATTCTCTGGCGCGTTCCGGGTTCTTCTCCATGGAAAGAAATGGTCAGAGCTCAGGATTTTTTTTCTTCACTCCTCTACTTTTTAAATAACCTGTGCAATACCAAGAATAGCCATCTTTGTACCATGCTGGAATGTTTGAATGATCCGGTTCATAGTGATTAATTCGAAGAGATCTTACTTCTGCAGGTCTAATACTCAACATTACAATTATGTCCATGAGATCCTCTCTAGTAGGAATTTTGGAAACATCCATGTTCTGAATCCTTTTACTCACATTTGCTAAGGAGAAATGTGTGGGAATTCTATCCGGATTAGCCATTCGTTTCATAGTTTGCTTTTTCTGAATTTTATTTGACTCTTGAATAAGTTTTGGATCTTTGGCATAGGTATTAATAATTTTAGGACTTACTCCAGCTTCTGCTAACTTCACACGGAATTGTGATTGGCGTGAACCGCTAGCGACTATTTCATTTTCATAATCATTCTTTGGGCCTAAATCTAAATGATGGGCAAAAATATCCATAACATCACCAATTTTAGCGCAATATTTTGCCCTTTCCTCTATAGTGAGTTTTCTCTTTCTCTTATCCGGTAAGAGAGCCTCTACCTGCTCTCCACTAAATGAGCGTCTGTTACCAGTGCCTCTGGCAAGAGCAACTTTAACACACCTGAGGGACATCCAATCAGGAAGTAGAGCATCAAGTTTGGGAGCATGTTCGCTTAATTGTTTTGGAGTAGAGTAGGACGTCAAATTATGCTTTTCTAGGAACTGCTCTAAGACCAATACAAAGTTATTAACTTTAGGTTTTCGGGTCTTTGGGGTAGCTGTTTTAGTAGCCATGTCAATAGTAAGTGTCATCTAGTTATATATTAATCTAGTTATTTTTTAATTCGAAATTAATTAAGCTTTTTCCTCCTATACCCAGAAAAAAGAGTTTATGTACTTGCATAAGCAAGACCAGGATGTCGAGCTATATGATTATACTTCGTATATAGAATCAGGTAAGTCAGGTATATGATTCTTAAGCATAACAATTTTTGCATGTAATTCGGTCTGTTTTTTTTGATGATAATATTCTCTTTTTCGATATTTACTCACATGATTCGAGCATATACCATATGTAGAATATGTTAATTTACCGCATTCTTTGCAAGGAATCCAAGTTGGCGAATT
>QKWP01001130.1:17214-53457 GCA_003550325.1 Gigaspora rosea
GAAGCATTTACTCAGATGCTTTATCGAACTCGCGATTGCCCATATCGTATTGTTTCTCTTTACAATAGTAAAACACATTCTGAGATTTTTAAAGAACCAAATCGTGACCTTATTCGTGCAGAACTTTCGGCCTTAAGACCTGGAGATTTACCAACTGCAATAAAGGGGCACCGTGAATGGAACAAAATCGCTGACTGTTATATACTTGATTCATCTCCGGCAGTAGAAACCTATATTGAAGTTGAGTATCAGAGACGCTTATCTGCCAAATATTTTCCGGAAATTCTTTGTAGTTTGATTGCTAGTACTGGTGCATCGCTAGAATTAATCGCAGTAGAAGATACCAAATTAGCCAAAGCTTCTCGTACAAAAGTATTTCATACTATTAAGAATACCGAGAAATTAATTAAAGGTGAAGATGCGGAATTAATAGTTAATGCTCCAGATATCAATCCTAATGAAGCTGAAATGCTTAAGCTAAATCCTGAACGTTCTTTTACTAATAATATAATCTTACAACGTTATTATTTATGGAGAATATATGCTTCAGGCGATATTGGAGGTAAGGATGATATTCGAAACTGGGGTATGAATAATGATAACTGGATTAAACTTTGTGACGTAGATTTTGTAAAAAAATTCAATAGTCCTGAACCTTTACAGCATTTTAAAAGGCTGGCATATTTCAGAAAACAAGGTTCTTACGCAATAAATTCTATAGAAAATCTAAAAATCAAAGAAGAAAATGCAATGGGAAGATTCACATGAATCTATGGACCCTTCCTCAGTTGATTTACATAAATTTTATTCAGCAAAACAGTGGGAAGCAGTACATAATCTTGTCCAATCGATAGGTTTTAGTGATATTGATGATACAAAGATTCTTTCTGGCGATGATGTGGCAAAGGCTTTTGAGCAATCATGTGAAGAAGTTGTCAAAATTCGAGAAGATGCACGATTACTCTTTGGCTTTAAGACCAGAGCTAAAGGAACGCCCAATCTCAATGCTACAATAAAGTTTATTAATGCAATAGCTAGAAATTGGTGTGGATATACTGTCAAAAGTGATGAAACTCGTGTAGGTTCCAAGGGACATCAAGTACGGAAGCGCACTTATTGGATTGATCATAAAGCATATGAAGGATGTGGTTTTGAAACTCTAGAAGAAATAAGGGCTATAAAGGTTAATAATTCCAAATATCTCCCTATAGCTCCAATTATTCCACCATACAAACCAGAACCGATTGATGAAACTCAAGAACTTTTTGATTCAATACCAACTACTGATATTACCACTTCAGAGGAAGCAAAGCTTCGATGTTCTATATCATTCATTAATGAGGTTTGTAAAGAAAGTTCTTGCCATAATGTAATTGAGGAATCCATGACAAATTTACTTCAATCGCCTTCTACGATATCAACCCAAGATCAATTAAATGATTTCGAGCAATTCTCAAATATTACTGAAACTAAGAAAGAGATACTTGAACCCTTAATCATGAAGCATCTACCTCCAGAAATTTCTTTATCTTCAGAACTTCTTATCAAAAGCGAATCTGATATAGATACCCTTATCCTTCTTTTACAGCAAAAATATCAAATGTCTCAAGAAAAATTAGATCAATGGAGAAGAAAGATTGCCTTTGAATTTCAGAATAATACCAGCTACTGGAAAAAAGAGCGCAAGAGTATGGACAAGATCGCTTTCCTAGAATATAAACGAAAATTTGAGGCTAAATTAGGTATTCCTACTACTCCGCACAAAAAAGAATTAAAAAGGCGATTTGTGGTTCTCATTGAGTATGCATAATTGCTGTTATAAAGATAATACAATCTAGTTAAGTAATAATTTCTGGAGACGAGAGATTGCTACATTCGACTAGATATATATCTCAGGTAAGGAGTTTTTGTCACCTCTTACAATAAGCATTTAAAAAAATTTAAATCAAAAATTAATACTTCAATAGCTAGATCATATATGAGAGTTTTTGTGTCAGGAAATTTTCATCAAGGTACGCTTCCAGGTAAGAGATCGTGTTACAAAATAAAATGCATATATAAGGTACGTAATATATGACCATTTTTGTGTCGCGTAATTTTGATCAAGGTAAAATTATGCTTTGGACGTTTATTAGATATATACAAAATAAAATTACGCTTTGGACGTCTACCAAATATATACAAAATAAAGTTATACTTTGGACATCTACCAGATATATATAAATAAAATTATGCTTTGGACGTTTATCAGTATAAAAATATTAACTACACGAGAAAAGATTCTAGAGATTTAAAACATAGCGTATTTTCAATAGCTGGCCAAAGTAAAATTATTACAGATATATATTATAAAAAATTATGCTTTGGACGTCTATCAAGTGGGTAACAATTCAGCACTATGTGCCTCATTTTTGATCGATATTCGAAAGTATTAACTATGCAAGAAAGATTTCCAGGATCACAAAATATAGTATACTGGTGGTAGTCACCCAAAGTAAAATTATTACAAATATATATATTATACAAATTATGCTTTGGGTGTCTACCAAAATGATAACAATTCTGCACTATGTGGTAGTATCCAAAAGTATCAACTATGCGAGAAAGGTTTCTAGGATCGTAAAACATAGTATACTGCCGGTAGTCACCCAAAGTAAAATTATTATAGAAATATATATATTATAAAAATTATGCTTTGGGTGTCTACCAAATAACTGCTAACAATTGTTAACAATTCAGCACTACGTGCCTCATCATCGGGTGATAATCGAATGAATTATACGAAGCTAACAACTGCTAACGAGCGGACTATAAACGTCTCATCTTTGACGAGGCAAACGCAAAACATATGTCACTCGAATGATGAAGCGAAGTGAGCTAAGTGAGCGAATACTAATATATCTCTGATGACGCAAGCATAAATCGTTCGTCACTTGAATGATGGAGCGAATACTAATATATCTCTGATGACGCAAGCATGAATCGTTCGTCACTCGAATGATAGAGCGAATACTAATATATCTCTGACGACGCAAGCGCAAATCGTTCGTCACTCGAATGACGACATGAACTCAAATTCGTCGTCACTCAAATGATGGAGCGAATACTAATATATCTCTGACGACGCAAGTGCGAATCGTTCGTCACTCGAATGGCTAACTAGATAACATTATAATGCAACTGGATAACAGTCTTATAAGACTGTTATCCAGTTTGTACAACAATAAAAACCGGTCAAACATAAAAATCTAAAATTTTACTTAAATTTAATTATTTTAAAAACTGTAGCATAAAATTTTTTAAACTTTTTTTATTTAAAAGGTATAGATTTAAAGAATTTATTATTTAATTTTTAGTTTAATATCTTATATTTAGCTCTGTATAAATTTTTAAAATGTGCTCACATTAATATGGTAGGCCAGGCCACTGTATAATGGTATCAACCTTTCATTCAATCTCCACTAGTTTTTTTATTTTTATTTATTATTTAAGAGGCATTTATAAATAACGTTATGTACCCTCTTATAGTAGCGCTTGACCCTCCTTCTACTACATATATAAAAAAAAATTTCAAAATCCGTATATTTATATATAAAATTTTACAAAAACTTGAATATATTGTAATACAGTGATCTGATTTGGATGATTTAGATACCATTTGATTCGTCTTAGTGAGACGAATCGAATGATACCAAAATCATGTCATTTGGACCACTGGTTCAAAAGATATATAAATTAACTAAAAAAATTATGTTGTATTTTTTTGACTCCCTCCTAGGGGTCTTAGCTAGGTCGGGTCTGACCCAACCTGACCTGGGTCAGACCCGGGTCAGAAAAAACCCGGGTTGGGTCAGACCCGGGTCAGAAAAAACCTGAGTCGGGTTAGACCCGGGTTAAAAAAACCCGGGCCAGATCAGACCCGGGTTAATGATAGGTGACCAGATGCTGGTCATCTCAAAAGGTGAAATGACCTATTAGGTCATTTAAAATATTAGATTAAAACTAGAGATATAGTAATTTAGTTGGTCACAACTTCTTTGAATAGAACATGTATGTCATATATAATTAACCAGGGTATTTAGTCGTACAGTATTAATCTATGTAAATGCAAATAATTTTTATGCTCCCAACTAACTGGATACAAATAAATAAATATTTAAATAGTCATGAATTAAAATTAATAAAAATTCTTTATATTTACAACATTAACGTGATAATAGTATATCTTATGAATAGCTTATTTTAAACGTTAGGTTAATGAACTTACCGATTGAAATTAAAAGCAATATTCATGAATAGTGGTTGTAACCTAGGGTACAATCACCA
Source organism: Gigaspora rosea (assembly GCA_003550325.1). NCBI lineage: Eukaryota > Fungi > Glomeromycota > Glomeromycetes > Diversisporales > Gigasporaceae > Gigaspora > Gigaspora rosea. The sequence goes on from QKWP01001130.1 coordinate 21,541, forward strand.
GTTAAACTGTTAGGCTATCTGAATACCCGAATTATAAAATTTATAAACAGATAAATTATTGAGGTAACTTAAGATGTGTTATAGGATAATATAGGGTAAAATACAATTATAATAAATCCTTTTTTTTTTAGTATTACCATAGCTTCAAATCAATAGTAATAAACAAATATATAATAATAAAAAAAATTGCATCGCAGTTAAATTATGCAAAATGATTTACATATAATTTAATATGTGTCAAATGAACTGACTCTCTTTTGAGATCGTCAGTAAATTGACAAAAAAATTTTTTATTTCTAATTAAATACGGACTCAAGACTCATTACTAATTAAATAATTAGTAAACCGGTAAACTGGACTCAAATATATAACAATTAATAAACCAGTAAACCGGACTCAAATATATAAATATTAGTAAACCAGTAAACTGGACTCAAATATATAACTATTAGTAAACTGGTAAACTGGACTCAATAGAAAAATATATAAATAGGGCTGTTTCTTTTTTAAATGACTCAGTTTTTGAACTCATCCAAGAACAGAACTGTTCTTATAAAAAATAATTATTCTTTAAAATTATTTTTTGACTATATATTTTTACAGGTTTTTATTTATCTGCTAATATTTATTTGACAATATATAGTTTTATTTACAACAATTATTTAAAAAATTATCTTCACGTCTTGTTTTTCTTAAAATAACCCACTATTCGGCGATGATTTACGAGAAATTTTACTATGCTAACTAAAAAAAAATTTATAACAAGCCTTGTAGAGCATATCTCATAGCATTTGAATCTCAATTTTCATGAAAAAATGTTGAAAACTCATGGAGATATCAACGTTTTTGTAAATTCAAACGCATACGTTTTCACAAGTTTTTCCCTAAACTTCTACTGATTCCAGAGGCACTTTCTCAAAATGAAACCTCAAAAAATCATGTAAGTAACCTGATAGAATAGGTATTCGAGAGTTTACCATAAAAATTTCAGCTCATTTGGTCAAATATTCATCGATTAACAACGATTTTTCATTTTCTTTCCAGATTCGGGATTTTCTAAAATTTTCAATTTTGATGAAGACGGAAAAATCACCATCACAGGCTAGATTTTTTAAAGCTACATAATAACATACGTTCAAATTCTACAGGCCATTAGAGTATGGTCACAAAATTTTTCCTGTGAAATCTCATGGTATTTGGACAAGAATTGGCAGAGATATTAAATTTTTTTATTTGTCTCTTGTATAAAATTCTCTTTTCTTGTATGTTTCAAAAATAAAATATATCTAATAAATCATATTTGCCAAATAAAACATACAATATGAGCATAATAAAGTTAATAGTGATGAACTTCAAGAGTTTGTGTATGAAATTTCAGTTTATTCAGATGCATATTTGCAAAAATGTCCCAAATTTTGATGAAGTTTTTTTAATTTTAAAACTATTATTTTTTTGCTCAAAGAACAACTTTTATTAATATTTCTACTAAGTAATTTAATTACCTAGTAGAATTTTTATTATGTAATTTACAAAATGACAAAAATAACTTCTGAAACTCGCTTTAGAAAATTTAATTTTACATTATATGAAAGGCTTGAAACTATTAAACTACATATCGATTATATTTTTAATAAAAATTCTTGTCCATTTTATAAATTACAATTTCATTTGAACCAAATAATAATAGTAAAGAACCTGGAAGATATCACGCTCAAGGATATGCAAGACTTAGAACTGGCAAACAATTAAAAGCTGGCTACTATGATTCTAAAACTAAAAAAGGATCTGGAATTAAAAAGATTTTTGAAGCAAATCCTCATTTGGAATTTACTAATGGTACAGAAGAACAATGTTTAGCATATACTAGAAAAGAATATAACAGATGCAAAAATCCAAACCATCAACTATGTAAATGTGATGTATTTGATCTTTCAAAAATATGTAAAAAGTGTAATGAAAATTGTGAAAGAACCTTTGCACGAATTGATAAAAATCCAAAAATTGCTGGTCCTTTTACTTGGGTTTTTGATGAATCTAAATTTAGTTTAGAATTAGCAGAAGAAAAAAATACTAATAATTAAAAACAAAACCAAATTACCAAAACAGCAATTGATCCGATTCCCAAAGAAGATGTATGGAACTTATCTCTAAACAGTATTCGTCCGATAGTATTGCTAGAGACTTTTCGTAAGTGTGTCACTAGAATTATGGCACAAAAACTAGCAATCATCTTCACAAACAAAAACATACTCTCAGGACCCAATTTTGCTGGTCTCCCAGGTGATTCGACGGCGAAACCTATTAGTATACTAAACTCGATAATAGAAAATGCTAAAGAAAACAGAAAAGAGCTTTGGTTAGTCTTCCAAGATATAAGAAAAGCCTTTGATTCAGTTCCACTTCCAATGCTCAAGCTCGCAATGCAAAGGCTTAAAGTTCCAAAAATGGTGATATCATTCATCCTAAACTTGTTTGATCAAAGAAGAGCGAAGGTTATTACACACTATGGCACATCTAGTGAAATTATTGCCTCAGTGGGTATAGAACAAGAAGAGGTGATCTCGCCACTTCTTTGGCAAGTCTTTTATGATCCACTGCTCTTTAGAATACAAAATGACCAGGCCCTAGGTTATTCCCTCCATTTGTCGGTTCTTACAGATCTCTGCTCAGGCAACATAGTCAATTTATCCACAAGACAAGCAGCAATCGCCTACACAGATGATACTACCTAGATAGCAAGTAGCAAGGAGCAGATACAAGAAATAATCAGAATAACAGAGGATTTTTATGCTATGAACCACATTACGATTAATGGAAAGAAAACCAAACTACTAGTTTTTAATTCAAAGTGTAAATCCTAGCAGCAAACGGTAGTAATTGCAAAGGAGCTAATTAAAGCAGAATGTAAAGAGCAAATTGTGAGATTTCTTGGAACCTGGATAAACACAAAATTTAATGAAAAACTAATTAAAAACAAAGCCAAGTCAATAGTTATACAAGCAACCAAGGCTCTCGTAGGAAAGAAGTTAATAGTAGCACAGCTTGCGTATCTGAATAACATATATATTATTCCAAAACTAAGTTACTTACTTCAGTCCTCACGTCTTTCTAACCAAGAACTTTACCATATTCACAAGCCCTTTGTAATGCTCTTTAAGAACAAGATGGAAATCCCAATAACTGCTGGAAATTATATCATCGAGCACACAAAGTTAGGAAACTGTAAATCGTTAATACATGAGATCACCTCCAAACAAATCTCGGACTTGCATAACAGGTTAAATAGCAACAGCCCTGATGGGGACTTTGCTTTGTTGAGACTAAAACAAGGAATAATCCTAGCAAGCATCGACCAAAAATTTTGGCAAAACGGGGACTGGGATAGTCTAAAGAAAATTTGGAAATTCAATTTGACGGGTTTGACCTTTCTAAAAGCAAAAAAACTTGGTCTAACATTCCAGTCACTTCAGGAGCCTTGGATACTACATGGTATAGGAGAAACATTTAGAAGCATGTTAGGTGTTAAGAATTTTGCGAAAACATGCCAAGCTCTTAAAGAGTCTAATCTGTTTTTCGTTAATCAGCTGATCTCTAGAGATGGTCAAAGAATGATAACCTGGAGACAACTTAAACTCCTCAAAGGTAGCTCAGGCAAGGGCCGTAAGGCGAATTGGTTCGTTAGCCTAGAGAATAAGCTCCTCAAGAATGATGTTAATAGGCAGCTCAAAAATGAATACATTATAAATTGCCCAAATCAGATAGCTTTGATTATGCCTAAACAACCGATCTCAGATGACAATAGGAAAAAGGACTGGTTTTTTACTAGTACCATGGAAAATAGCTCTAAAGAAATCTACAGAGTATCCAAGAAAAGTAAAGTAAGACTAGTAGCAGAGCATTGGCAAATTGAAGATCAAGATAACTACGTAGAACATCTAAAGCTGCAACCCTGCAAAGGTTGTACCCTCTCAACAAATACGGATGCCAATTCCTGCTATAGACATTTTAATAAAAAGGAATCCTTGGTATTAATCCCAAAAATTGTAAACAAAGAAAATACCAAATTCCTACCACTTAGTTTAGAGCAGTATCAGCATAGTGGACAAAGAAATAGAAATTTCTCTTTAGAATCTAGAATAGAAAGAGTACTTATTTTGAACCAACCAGAGTCTGATTTCTTACGTAATTATAGATTAGATAGTAATTTAGAAGAGAGATTAAATTCTCATATTTTGTATAATATTAGAAATAACTTATCTAGTTTAGTTTTTTATACAGATGGTTCCTTGGTGACAGATAATGTAGGTACAAAGATGGGTGCTAGTTGGGTTCAGGTAGATGATAGCAGGGAAAAATTAATTGCAGAAGAATACATTAGAGTAGAAAATTGGCCCTCATCAACCAAGGCAGAACTTGTTGCGATTTGGTTAGCTCTCATTACAGCTCCTAACAATTCAACAGTAACAATCATTTCAGACAGTGCAGCTGCGTTAGCAAGTATCAACAAAAGAGAAATATCCAATACGCCAAGTAAATGGCTTAAAGAGAAAAATTACCTAATTACATCAGAAATTATAGATGTAATCCATTTCAAGAAGATCAAGCTAACGCTCGAAAAAATCAAGGGCCATAGTGGTAATATCTGGAATGACAAGGCAGACGCACTGGCTAAGCTTGCTTTACATTTTCCTTTCTCGACAAATATTCTAAGAAACTGCAATTCGAGGGTACAGGTCCCTCTCTTGTGGCAAGATTGTCTTGTGGAAAAGCCTATACGCTCATTTATTAAAACATTACTAATATGGCAAACGGCCGCCAGATGGAGAATTTCTAGTGCGATTATGGCTATTGAGCCAGATTTTAATCAAACAAACTATGACTGGCAAAGTTTTTGGGATTTAAAAAAAAAACAAAATGGCATTCACTGTACATCACTCTTTCAAAGTAAACGGCTTGCTACCCAAATCAAGTGTCTTGCTAACAAATTGCCAGTTCTGGATAAATTAAAGAAACGCAGACCATTGTTATATACAAGCAATGAGTGCATATGCTGTAAAGTAAAGATAACAGAAACGCAAGACTATTTGGCGGATTGTACTTATTATGAATGGAGCTGGATAGACATCACTAAAGTAGCAGCTAGGGTTACATAGTCCAAATTAAGTAGCACAAACCAGTTTTTGCTTCCACTAGTAAGTTACTACCAACTGGTAGTAGGTTCGTATAAGCAAGAAATCATAGAACTACATCGAAGTTATATGAGAGGTCTAGTACCCAACAAGCTTTTGGAACACCTTACACTTCGGCTTACCTCAGCAAACATAGCCAAGACACTTATGCAGAATTTCGTCTCAATAGTATGGAATGGTTTTTACAAATCTATATGGAAAGAACGGTGTCGGCTTATTGGGCTTTGGGAAAAAGAAGAAGGCATCACTATTAAGGAGAAAAGAAGGAAGGCCAAGAAGAAACACACATCTATAGGAAAAGTTAAAAGTGCTGAAAAAGGAAAGACAAGTGTCAACAACACTAACGCAAGTTCAAGCAAAGTGTGTTTAGAAAAGAGTGCATTGGTACTCAATGATAGTAAAAAGGGTATTGAAGAAAAGAGCCGTACTGCTGACAGTTTGTGGCAAGTAGCGGTTAAAAGTTATATCCAAAGTAGTGAAATTCCATTTTGGACCAGGTCTTAGACAGATTTGACAAGACTCTCCGATTTATCCGTAAATTGGTGCGACAACTCGCAATTAGATGCTACAAGGCAACCGGTTGATATCAGGCGTGATTTTCTACTTTTGTAGCTTTTGTATATAGAGATAGTTTACTTTTTTCTGTACAAATAACACATTATCAGGCTCTGGCGAGATTTGTCTAAAAATAAAAAAAAAAAACAGCAATTGAACTTACAAATAGATTGCTTGATGATCTATCTGGTGATGAGGCAGTTGTAGAATGAATTTTCTCAATGGATTCCAACCAATTTAAAAAACATTTATTATATTCGTCAAGCAAAAAAAAATATAGATAAAAAAAAATTTAAAAGATGTTGGAAACCATGCAATATTTTTTTATAGTAAAAATAGTCGAGTAGGTGAAGGTTATCTTTTTTCATTATTGTTTCCAAATGCTTATGAGCGTAAAAATAATAATGGTAAATTTTGGGAAGGCTATGAAAGCTCAAATGAAGAGATCTTAATAAATGAATTTAAAGGAGATATAAAATATTTAGAAATATTAAATTTATTAGATCGAAAAGAATATTCAGTTCAAATCAAAGGATCTAGTGTTAATTTTTGTCCAAAAGTAATAGGATTTTTAGCAAGTACAAATATTAGATTTGTGTATAATTTTGTGGAAGATGAAGATTTAAAACCTATTTCTGAACGAAAAATTAATAATACAAAACTATTTAGTGCTTTCGTAAATCGATTAGATTATATTATAGAGTTTAAAAAATTCAGAAATGATGAGCAAACTTCTTGTAGAGATGAATGCCTTTGTTGTCAAATTCGAATGATATTTCACAAAGGAAATCTATCTGAATTTTTTGATTTTAATTTTGAAATTGAGTTCAATTATAATGTAACTGAAGAAAGAGCTAGAGAAATTACCAAAAATAGTTATGGCCGAATGAAAAAAGCTGATAAAATTCTTTATTGGCAAAAATATTATTTAGTTGATAAAAGCAAATATATTCTTAGTCCTGTTGAAACATATTATCCTCAAAAAAAAGAAAAAAATATTGAAGATATAATTATAGAAACAACTAAAAAAGAACAAAAAAAAAGATCTAATACCATTAGTAGATACTTATTATTTAAGAGAAATTGATGGACAAAATTTAAAAGAAAATCCTTTAGAATCTAAAGAAGGATTACCATCAGTTAGAATATTATTTCCTGAATTAATTCAAAAATTAAAAAACAAAAAAGCAAAAAAAGAAAAAATAATTTTATTTGAACGTTTACCAGATTTATCTAAAAATAAAATTAATTATTCAGAATATCAGCATATTTGTAGATTAGAATATCAGGTTGAATCCTCAAAAAAACAAAAACTTGACAATAATTTTGTTATTAAAAGAATTGCAGAAACTGTAGTTGAAAAACAATATAAAGAATTAAAATTATATTCTCAAATTAGTTCTGAAATCAATGATGAATTATCTGAAAATTTAGAAAATGATTCATCTTTGAGTATTTACAATTCTGATGATTCTAATTATACAAAAAAACAAAAGAAAAAAAACAAAATTCTGGGCAAACGGAAAGTAAATTCTTTTACTAATAAAATTGATACTGAACAATCTCAGATTTAACAATTATACTATAAATGTATTAACAAAAAACAAAAACTTGATAATCAATTTAAAATTAATCAACAAAACAATGCTCAATTAGAAATTGACCAGCAACAATTTCAAATCCAATAAAATTATCAAGAAGATTTAAACAAACAACAAACTATTGAAGCAGATGATTTTGATTACAATGAAGAAATAGAATTAGATATTGCTAATAAAGAACTTTATGAACAATTTATTCGTGAAAACAAAAATAATTCTTTATTTTCTGGTTTTAATCGAATGTTAAAAAATATAAAGTTATATTTATTCCATTTATTTTTAAATTGTATATTTATTTTTATATTTATAATAAAAAATATTATTCTTTATCAAATTCAATAATTGTAAAAAGTTGTTCAACTTGTTGTTTCAATAATTTGTATGCTATTAGTTGCTTTTTAAGTAATTTAATTTCTTGATCTTTGTCATTTACAAGTTGATTTAATCGAACAACTTCATGTTCAACCATTTTAGACTTGTAGAATATACATAGTAAATTTTTTTAAAACAATATTGACAAGTATTAGGTTTTTCATTTGATAGTTCACAAGTTAAATGTCTATTATGGCATACTGTACAACATGTTCGTTCAGTTCTAGTTTTCATTTTACTAAAAATTTTTTATTTTACATATAATATACTATTTTTACAGTACTTTATATATAATTACAAATTAATTATATTCACTTATTTTTAAATTTGATGATCATCAAATTATCTAATTCATCTGTTTCTTAGCCCTAATTAAAAATTTTTAGCTTCAGACATTTAATAGTATTTGCTTTCATTTTTTACTAAAATATTTGTCGCAGCTGATGCTAAAAATGGCTGATGCTGAAATTTTGACCTACTTTGATATGAAATTTTAAAAGTTTTTTGTGGTGATTTTTTTGTTTTTGTCTTATATGGTTAGGGTGAGGTTTGGGAGTAGATTTGATATTTAAAGAGTATTTGTGGATTTTAGCAGGGCTTATAGTTTCAAATCGAGATCCCAAATTTCAGCATCAGCCGTTTTCAGCATCAGCTGCGACAATATTTTTTTATTTTATGTATAATTTTGATATATATACTATTTTTTATATTATTTTGTAATATATTTGCAAACCTATTATTTTATTTTGATTAGTATATTCAAACATGTACGAGCTCATACCGGTATTTACGAAAATGAACAAGCGGATAAACTTGCCTATTTAGGTTCTAAAAAGAAAACTGTAAAAGAATTTAATTTTCCTGTTCGTAAATTAACAATATGGAAATATTTTATATGATAAAATATTTAATTAATAAATTTTATAAAATATAATTACTTTTTTTAGGTACATTTTTTGAATTCAAAGTGATTGTATTTAAAATAATTAGTTTAGTTTGCACGTTTGAAGACAGTGATATGGGGCGAAGCTGGGAGCCGCAGCCGCATCAACGATGTTATCGACAATGACATCATCGATACGGGTATCCTATATCAACGTTTTCAAACACGCATTAGTTTTATGATTCGTACCCCGGGCTCCTTAGGGAAATGTGGAGTTAGGAACTTAAAACCAGCCCGCAGGGCTGCCAAAGAAAAAAAGCGCCACAGGCCATTAGCTAGCAGCAGGCTAGCTAAATTAATCTATTTTTAGATTTGAGGATTATCAAATTATCTAATTCATTGTTGGCAAGTTTACTTAAAGCTATAAATAAACACTAACAAACCAAATTATTTTTTAAAACTAAAAATGGTTGAATTAACTGGTGGTGAAATTCTAAATCAAAAAATATAAAAATTTATTAAATGAAATGCAAGATGTTACTCAGCGCAATATCGCTTTATTACAAGACAAAAATGATCTAAACCAAGCGAATAATGCATTACAAGCAAGAGTCGAAGAATTAATGAATGAGTTAAATTAATCAACTAAAACAATTGAAGAGTTAACAAAATCAAATAATGCTTTTAAAATTGTATTGCAAGTTACAGAAGATGAGCGAAACTTTTACAAAGCAGCAAATTTCGAAGAATTTAACAAATTTATTGAAAACTATATAGTTAATTTATTTGATAATTTTAATTTTAACAATTCAATCATAAACAAGATTTTTGAATTTATGCAAAGGTTTAATTTATTGAACAATAAAGATACTCATATAATCTATACCAAATTTATTAGACCAATTTTTGTAATTTTGTATTTGCATTTTATTGATTTTAGAAAAATTTGTATAACAGAAATCCTATTTATTAATTTATTAGTAATATTTTCTGCATTAATTTTTATTTTTTTACAAATTGACCATACATTTGTTTGTGTAAAATATAATAAATAAGCTTGATATTTATTTAGTTATTTTTAACTTTTTAAAAATGTCTTTAAAATCTTTACATGATATTTTTTTTGATGAAGAAAAATGCATCAATTTTTTATTAGAAAAAGAAATATTAAAATATAAACAAAACTGTAAAATTTGCAACTCAACAGTAACTTGATATATTAATTATTATAAATGCAAAAATTGAGAATGCAACAAAATAGAATCAGTTTTCAAAAATACTATTTTTGCAAATAGTAATATTAAATGTTGTAATATTTTGTTAATTGGATATTTTTGGTTATGTAAATTAAATTATACTTCAATTAATATGATGACAACCTTTTCATCTGTTACAATTATAAAATTTGTAAATTTATTTAGAAATTTAGCAATTTCAAAATTAGTACCTGAAGATTTTATAATTGGAGGAAAAAATATTATTTGTGAAATTGATGAATCAAAATTTAAAAAATATGAAGATTTCTGGATTGTTGGGAGAGTTGAAAGAACCAAAGAAAAGAAATGTTTTTTTGTTTTAACAGAAGATAGAGAAGCACCAACTTTGAGNTTTGTTTTAACAGAAGATAGAGAAGCACCAACTTTGAGAAGAATAATAAAACAACATGTAAAACCAAGATCAATAGTTCATACAGACCATTGGAAAGGTTATAGTCATTTAGTTCAATTAAACATAATTCATCGCAGAATAAATCATTCAAAAAATAGAATTCAATGAGGAACTGGAGTACATACTAATAATATAGAAGGACTATGGAATGGTGTAAAATTAAATATATTATCAAGAAATTGTTCTAAATATTTGTTAGAAAAACATCTTCATGAGTTTGTTTGGAGATGTAAATTTAGAGATAATTTATTTGAAGCTTTTATTGATTTATTAAAATAATTCAAATAAATTTATTTTTAGTTTATTATTATTATACAACAGATTTGAAGCTACGGTAGTTCAAAAAAATGGTATCAAGGTGGCGCAGCACTACGATGCCTTTTTTTTTAGTATTACCATAGCTTCAAATCAATAGTAATAAACAAATATATAATAATAAAAAAATTGTAATAAATATTTTAATTTGCGTATTATTTATATACAAGTATCACCCGGTGTAAAACTTGCCAACATCATAAAATTTAATATAGTTTAAATAAAAACATAATTTTAATATTTCGTTTTTTTATTATATTTATTTAATAGGTCGATATAAATCAATTATACTTTAAACTTATACTGGCTTTCAGTTTTTTGTAAGTATATAATAATAATTATTATATTATATATATGAATCCATACTTGCACAGTAAGCACTTATTTTATTTTTCTATTACATCCTTTACACAGTACGGAATACAATAAGAAAAGCGCAAGTTGAATGCTGCATGATAAAAGGATTATTCTAAACTATTATTGTTCTGAGTTATTTCTGAATTTACTTCAATTCTGAATTTAAACATGTTCTTTCTCGATTTTCACCGAACATCAATTCATGAAACCACAGAATATTTAGGGGAGTAACAAAAATCAGGTGATTTTTTAGGGGGGGAGGGGGGTAAAAAAAGTTGAAATTATATATAAGAACCTGACTATTTATATATTGAGAAAGAGGGAGGGAGGGTAGGCCTCTGATAAAAAATAATCAGGTGATTAATGACACTGCCCTTACTTATTAATACAGTAATTACATTTATATTTGCAATGATCTTTTGCATTGATAGTTATAAAGGTAATTCTTTTATTGTTTCACCTATTTTTTTTTTATACACTTTATTGAACAAGGATATGACTTTGTGACTCGTGAAATTCGTTGTTCTTTAGTGTAACCCGAAATTCAAGCTAAGGTTCTTTATATTGTCATAACAGAAGAACTACTCATGCCTAAACAATGCAAGTTTGCTATGTCGAAAATTTTACAAAATAATCTGTGCTACTACCAGGCTGAGCATGATGGTCATGAAAAAATCTGGAAAAGATAAATTTTCTTAAAAAAAAATTAGTAATTATCTTTTTATTAGATTCGGGTTAGATAAGACACCCAACCAGATTTCTGCTATTGCCGAAAGACAAATGTGGATGTGTTCTACGCGGGGAATGCAAAAATTATTAATTACATTGTTAAAATATAATGTTAGCATTTAATATTTAGTGATTCATTTTTATTCACGTTTATTTATTTATTTATTTTTTTAATTTTCTTATTTAATTATTATTATTATTATTTCGCTTTTTTTTTTTATTAATTGGTAAATGAATAGCGGTTCTAAAATGACAAATGACATTTCATGATTCACAAATAACGCCAATTGATAATCAACATCAGAATGACGCAGAACATTATAATAATAAGGAGTTTCAGAATTAAAACTCATAAATCTTATTTTGATAAAATAAGATGTATTTATTATAAATTTAAGAGATGCACCAATCTTATTTATTTTTTAATAATTAAAATTCAATGCATAAATCATGTTTTTATATTGATCAATATAGAGTTACTTTATTTGATTAATGCAACATAGCTAATAATATAAATATCTTATCCAGATATAACTGTTATCCTTTTATTTGAATAGGATATAAAACCGGTTATTAGATTTTGTTAAAGGTTACAACCTTTCAGATATAGAATTATCCGGGTACAAGTACTATTTATGGATAGATTATTTTAAATAGATTATCGAACTTTGATTTATCTGGATCAACAATTTTTGTAATTTTTTGGGTCCCATGAGTCTGCAAATACAACATAAATAGCCATTCCTATCTAGATTATAAAATGTTTTTATATTCACTAAGTGTTGTAAAATATAAAATTATTCATAACTCGAATGGCTTATTTAAATGCATAACCTCAATAAAATTTGTATGACCTGTTGACCCGGGTTCAACTCGAGTTGGGTTGGGTTGGATCAGATCCGAGTCAGGTTTGACATGAGGCAGGTCAAACCCGGTCGGGTTTGGCATGAAGTGGGTCAGACCCATGTCGGGTTTGACATGAGGCGGGTCAGACCCGGGTCGGGTTTTGACCCAAGTGGGTCTAACTCGGGTCAGGCCCAAACCTAATCCAACCCAACCCATTAAGACCCCTACTTCCCCACTTATTGAGAAAAACGTTATTATTTGTCCAACCCTCCTCTTGTATAACGTTATTTATAAATGTCTCTAATTAGTTATTTTTATTTATTTATTTGTATTGCTGTACCATAAATTGTTTATTTTACTATGATGCATATCAACATTATATATTGTTTGTTATGCATAAAATCATTACCGCATGCTGCCGAAAAATAAGTCGCCGATTTTTAACAAAAAAAACTGTGGGTAGCTTATTTTTGAGTTATTTACTATTTTAAGTAATTTAAAGCACAATAAAGGGGTAGCTTATTTTTGAATACAAAACTTTAACAAGTAAAATCAATAAATAAAATATGCTGTAGACAATAAATAAATATGCTATAGATGATAATAAATATGTTATAAACAATAAATAAATATCATATGTAGAAAAAAATCGAAGGTAACTTATAAAAGGTTAATCGATTATAATCGCTACATAGTAAAGTCTAAATTTTACTAAGCAAATTGATTAAAGTCGCATAAGTAACCTTGTTCAGCAGATCAAAATACACATATACTCTAAAAATTTCATGTAAATCGGAGAACTTTTTATTATTTGACTTTTAATTTTTACATTCAATAGTTTTTTTTTACAAAAAAAACTATTGAACGTAAAAATTAAAAATCAAATAATAAAAAGTTCTCCGATTTACATGAAATTTTTAGAGTATATGTGTATTTTGATCTGCTGAACAAGGTTACTTATGCGACTTTAATCAATTTGCTTAGTAAAATTTAGACTTTACTATGTAGCAACATTTATTGATTGTAGGGGTAGCTTATTTTCAGAACTAAAAATTTTGTTAATTATCTTTTGATGCGACAAAAAGGGTAGCTTATTTTCAGGTCAAAGGCATTTTGATGTTTTTGGATCAAAACTAGAGTAGCTTATTTTAGGAGGTAGCTTATTTTCGGCAATATACGGTATGCATAATATTGTTATTAGTATTCGAATCTATTGTATATAGTTTTAGAATAGGAGAAACTACAATTATTAAAAGGATTTAAAAATCCTTTTGTAGAAGAATCATGATCCACTATCATGTCTTAACTTCTATCTAATAAAGAGCTATTTTTATTTTGAATTTCTTCTAACAAAGACCTAATTCATCCACATAATCAAACATTTTAATTACAGTAGCTTATTTTCAAATAGTTGAATTTTTTAAAAAATTGAAAAAGGTACTAGTAAAAAGTTGTTCAAATAATATGAAATTTTTATTATAAATATATTTTGATGCCTAAACAAGTTTACTTAAAGGTAGGGTGAACGTATATTAATTTTTATATGACCTACGTGGTACTATAAGATTTTATATAGAAATTAAACACATGCCCCTGATAAAACTTTTTAGAACTGTGACCAATTTTAACAAAAATTTGGTATCACATAGAATGAGCCCTTATTTTCATAATCATGAAATTCTAGAACTCATAATATTTGAAAAAATCCACCTTTATATATTAATAAAAAAAACTTAGATAGACCCAAATTTACTTAGGTAGCACAAAAATTGCTAATTCTGATTGGTTAGATCACGTTGTTTACAATCCTGATTGGTTAATCACATGATTTCATATGATTACAACGTTGATTACTATTAGAAATGATCTACGTTCACCCTACCCTTAATAGTACTTTTAAGATTTACTTAATAAAAGTTGAACTTTTATATAAAGCAACAGGACCAGTGTTGGAAATTCAAAAATAATTTTATGATTTTTGTGAACATAATTTTTTTTATAATGTTCACATCAAAAATAAATATGTTCACATAGTAGAATTTAGACTTTATAATATAATGACTATTTGCAATTGACCAAAAGTTGATTATATCTAAAAATAAGCTACTCACAGATTTTTTGTTTCAAAATCGTCCAAAAAAGGTAGTTTATTTTTGAAATATATGGTAAATATAATCTTTATATTAATAAATTATGAATAAGAAATTATAAATATTAAAATTTATATTCATACTATGTGAACATAAAATATAAAATTTTTGATTTTTTATGTTCATACTATATGAACATAAAATATAAAAACATTGATTTTTTAAAAAACGTTATGTTCACTATGAACACTATGAACATATGATTTCCAACACTGAACAGATAGGTCAGGTATGAGTTTGCTTATTTTTGAGGGTTTTTATGCAGATCTTTTTTATTTATAGTAATTTTTTTGCTTATTTTGAAGTTTTTCTGCAAATCTTTCCTTTTTTAGTAACTCTATAATTAACCTAACCTATTTATGTATATTTTTCGGGGTCCTATAGCAACTGCTAATAGGTTTTTTGAAATTTTAAAAAAAAATTTGAGGTAGCTTATTTTTGGAGTAGCTTATTTTCAAAAATATATAGTAAGTTATAATAGTTAAACAAAATATTAACAATGTTCATACTCTACTATTAGTAGTTTTATCAACAATTAAAGAAATCTTTTTGCTACTAAATAAGGACCCCAAAGAACTCTGATACAACTTAGATGATTCTAAAAAAGGAAATTTTGTATAGAAATTTATTAAACATTGCATTTTTATATAGTAAATTTTCAAATTTTGCTCTATTTTATGCATCTATTTGGCTAAAATACTGCTAAAATTATACAAACTCAGATCTGAGTTGTATCAGAGTTCTTCAAGGCCCTACTAAATGTAATTAAGTAATTTTCAAAACTTTAGAAAAATAGTTATGACATAAGGCATTGGCCGAAATAATATTATTACTTTTATATAGATATATTCTTAACTATGATTTTTGCTTGTTTACCTTTTCTAGAGAAATATCATCTTGAACAAATATACAATTAAATTTTTAATAGTTTTTTTTTTTGATTTACTTGCTTTGACTATAATATTAAGATAAATTGTTTAGTTTTATTTAAAGAAGGAAGTGCTTTTTGTTTTAAATTTTGGTGCATATTTGTATTAATATAAACTATAATTGTTGTCTTTATTTTCAATACACAGAGTAATTGAGAACCCTTTCTGACGATCCTCTGGACCAAACTTTCCATAAGCACCGATCTACGAAATTTTGTAGTTAGTATTTTTATACATAACAAAAACTCTATCTAGAAGCAACTTGAATATAGGACTTCAGATTGCATGTAAAAAAGAAAGATTTTTCCTTGTGGGTTTGGTTCTCCAGGTGGAAGACTTCATTGCTATAGAAAACGTAGTAGGACTAAAACCCTAGAGTTTTTTGTCAAAAGATGTGGAAGTCTTAGCAGAAACATACTTTTGGTTATCTATACTATTCTACAAAACGTAAAACTTACACTCTTTACAAGTTTTGGTTCCCCTGCTATCTCTCTTTGGTTTTTTCGAAATTTCGCCAAAAAGTGGGCAAATCAGTTTACCCTCTCCAAAAGATCAGCAGTGTTTACTCCTTCCAAATTGGGAATACGCCTATCTAATTGGAATCAGTTACGAGTGAATTTGAATTCTGCGAATAAACGAATGACACGTGATATGTTTTGGTAGAAAATTCGAGATGAAATTTCTTTCTAGAACTTTTTTTTAGGCGTATTTTAGTTTTCTTTCTTTTATGTACATAATACTTTGGCAGAATTTTGCTGCGCAATATTATAATTTTTAAACAATAGCAGTATTAGTATTAGTATTAGTTTTAGTTTTAGTATTAGTATAAGTATTAGTATTAGTATTTGTTATTTCCTCTCTTTTTTCTCGTTTTTTTTAGTAGGATTAGTCAGTTCCGCCTTGTTTATAGGCTTTTTCTTTGTTTCTTTCATCTTACATTTTTTTTCTTTTGATGTTGTTTTTTGGTTTTTTGTTTAGGTTCGATGCTATTTTCCCTCTTTTTTATGACCTTTTTATTTCTTTTAAATTTCATTTTTTCTTGAATAGTAGTATACAGAAAATAGTACATGCTATTATTATCTGACCCCATCATTGATGCTAGGTGAGAGGGATTTGAAGAGAAATCCTATAAACTTGACGGCACTAATATTGAGACTCCAATCTCTCAGGAGTTTGGTGCGACAAGTCGCATTTGGGCGCTGTTAGAAGTAGCCGGATGATGTTGGACCTATATAATAGTTGGATAAATTAGTTCGTTTACAATTGTAAACTTCTCAGGATTAATAAACTAGTTAGGCTCTAGCAAGGCCGTCAAAGTTAAAAAAAAAAATAACAGAGTAATAACAAAACAGGTATATTAAAAGACCAACATTAGCAATGAAGTTATTTTGAAATTTCTATATACAAAAATGTGTAATAATTTGTTTAGAAGGCATTTTATTGTTATAAAAGCCTTTAACAAAGCATTAAAAAAAATTTCATTTTTATTAAAAAAAGTTTCTATTTAAATTTTTTATATTAGATACTCAAGTCTCTACTATTTATAATTTTGCTTACTATATTGTGTAATGTTATACTACAAAAAGATTTGTAAAGTATTAATTTGTTTATAATTTAAGAGAATTGCTAATCTTAACCGAGGGGAATTTTCCTATTATACAAGCCCAAATTGACCAATAAAATTATAAAAATAATTTCATATTTATTATTATTATTTATATTACATATCAATATATATTTATTTACATAAGTTTCTAAATTGTATTAATCAAATACTAGCCTAACTCTAATCCTGCACTACCCTTATCCTAACTATAACCCATTCCTTTTACCTAACCTAACCCTAATCCCGCATTACTCTTACCCTAACCATAACCCCATCCCTTTCACCTAATACTAGCCTAACCTTAATTCCACACTACCCTTATCCTAAGCGGAGTGACAAAAATCAGGTGATTTTTTAGGGGGGGAGGAGTAAAAAAAGTTGAAATTATATATAAGAACCTGATATATATATATTAAAGAAGAGGGAGGGAGGTAGGCCTCTGATAAAAAATAATCAGATGATTAATTAATCCCAATTTTACTTAACACTAACTTCGCTACTACAGTACTAACCCATGTAATTCTCTAATTCTAAAAAACCCCTCTATTAACCCAACTACTACTCATCCACGAGGTATCTCAATTACCATACCACAATCAAAATCAAGTTCTTCTTATTCACATACTACAAAACAACTTTTTCGTGAAATTGACTCTTCTAATCTTATACCACTAGTTCTAATTTACGGCTTTAATCCATATAAATAACTCAGGTTTTACAATCGAATCGGTACAAGATTTGGCATGGGTAATGAACATAAATTTAAGTACTACCGCGATAAAGATATAGATTAGCTATTAAAATATAAATTTACATAAGTAATTAATATAAGATGAACAAGCTAACTGCATATGAAGCAAAAATTTTCAAGAAAAATTTTTTATTAAGACTTACAAGCTTTATCAGTAAAATCATGAGATATTGCTTTTTTTTTAAAAATTATCCTTTACTGACCTTTCCCTCTCCACAAAATGAGCCAACACGCGTGTAATATACACATACATGTTATTTAAACGCACCATTTTATATAACATTCTTTGCCATAATGTTTGTGCTATTTTTACTGCGCTATTCCATAAAACGTTCCTGTGCGTACCACAAGATTAAGCATTCCCAACACCAATTCATACCACTTTTCTTACAGGGAAATGGCGACAAAACATTAATGACCCATAGCACAAGACATCAACAAACACAAACCAATATGATACCCGGTCAACCATAAGCTGAAGACAAAGATATAGCACAAACGAAAGAGAACCAAGAATAACGAAACGACACCAAAGAACTATAACTGGATTTCACAAATAAACAACAAAATGAACCAACAATGCTGAAGATACTAACTCAGCAGCAACAAACCAACAACCTGAATAAAACAAACAAGCAATTAGTAACCATCAAGAAAATGATGACAATGTTAACAAGATGAAAGTACCAATATACTGAAAACGACGACACCAAAAATAATGACACTAAAGAACGACGACACCTAAAAGTGACGACACCAAATATTGACGATATTAACAAATAGCGATACAAAAGAATGACATTATCAACGAATGACAACAAGGAAGTAAAAGAATCGATGCTATATAAAAAAAAAAAAGCTATAAATTAGTTTAAAATGAAAAAAAAGCAGATGTAAAAAAAAATATATATATATATATGTAGATCATGTAGATCTCTNGATGATGTTGGACCTATATAATAGTTGGATAAATTAGTTCGTTTACAATTGTAAACTTCTCAGGATTAATAAACTAGTTAGGCTCTAGCAAGGCCGTCAAAGTTAAAAAAAAAAATAACAGAGTAATAACAAAACAGGTATATTAAAAGACCAACATTAGCAATGAAGTTATTTTGAAATTTCTATATACAAAAATGTGTAATAATTTGTTTAGAAGGCATTTTATTGTTATAAAAGCCTTTAACAAAGCATTAAAAAAAATTTCATTTTTATTAAAAAAAGTTTCTATTTAAATTTTTTATATTAGATACTCAAGTCTCTACTATTTATAATTTTGCTTACTATATTGTGTAATGTTATACTACAAAAAGATTTGTAAAGTATTAATTTGTTTATAATTTAAGAGAATTGCTAATCTTAACCGAGGGGAATTTTCCTATTATACAAGCCCAAATTGACCAATAAAATTATAAAAATAATTTCATATTTATTATTATTATTTATATTACATATCAATATATATTTATTTACATAAGTTTCTAAATTGTATTAATCAAATACTAGCCTAACTCTAATCCTGCACTACCCTTATCCTAACTATAACCCATTCCTTTTACCTAACCTAACCCTAATCCCGCATTACTCTTACCCTAACCATAACCCCATCCCTTTCACCTAATACTAGCCTAACCTTAATTCCACACTACCCTTATCCTAAGCGGAGTGACAAAAATCAGGTGATTTTTTAGGGGGGGAGGAGTAAAAAAAGTTGAAATTATATATAAGAACCTGATATATATATATTAAAGAAGAGGGAGGGAGGTAGGCCTCTGATAAAAAATAATCAGATGATTAATTAATCCCAATTTTACTTAACACTAACTTCGCTACTACAGTACTAACCCATGTAATTCTCTAATTCTAAAAAACCCCTCTATTAACCCAACTACTACTCATCCACGAGGTATCTCAATTACCATACCACAATCAAAATCAAGTTCTTCTTATTCACATACTACAAAACAACTTTTTCGTGAAATTGACTCTTCTAATCTTATACCACTAGTTCTAATTTACGGCTTTAATCCATATAAATAACTCAGGTTTTACAATCGAATCGGTACAAGATTTGGCATGGGTAATGAACATAAATTTAAGTACTACCGCGATAAAGATATAGATTAGCTATTAAAATATAAATTTACATAAGTAATTAATATAAGATGAACAAGCTAACTGCATATGAAGCAAAAATTTTCAAGAAAAATTTTTTATTAAGACTTACAAGCTTTATCAGTAAAATCATGAGATATTGCTTTTTTTTTAAAAATTATCCTTTACTGACCTTTCCCTCTCCACAAAATGAGCCAACACGCGTGTAATATACACATACATGTTATTTAAACGCACCATTTTATATAACATTCTTTGCCATAATGTTTGTGCTATTTTTACTGCGCTATTCCATAAAACGTTCCTGTGCGTACCACAAGATTAAGCATTCCCAACACCAATTCATACCACTTTTCTTACAGGGAAATGGCGACAAAACATTAATGACCCATAGCACAAGACATCAACAAACACAAACCAATATGATACCCGGTCAACCATAAGCTGAAGACAAAGATATAGCACAAACGAAAGAGAACCAAGAATAACGAAACGACACCAAAGAACTATAACTGGATTTCACAAATAAACAACAAAATGAACCAACAATGCTGAAGATACTAACTCAGCAGCAACAAACCAACAACCTGAATAAAACAAACAAGCAATTAGTAACCATCAAGAAAATGATGACAATGTTAACAAGATGAAAGTACCAATATACTGAAAACGACGACACCAAAAATAATGACACTAAAGAACGACGACACCTAAAAGTGACGACACCAAATATTGACGATATTAACAAATAGCGATACAAAAGAATGACATTATCAACGAATGACAACAAGGAAGTAAAAGAATCGATGCTATATAAAAAAAAAAAAGCTATAAATTAGTTTAAAATGAAAAAAAAGCAGATGTAAAAAAAAATATATATATATATATGTAGATCATGTAGATCTCTAATTTGAGTAACAGAAAATCCCCCCAGTTAAACGTAGTAATTCTCATAATTTAGTTCAAAAATATTGATTATATTGATCTAAATAAATCAATATTTTTTTAGCCTCTGTTATTTAATTTACCTCAATGAAATAAATTGAATAATACCAGAATTATTTTATTCTAATTATTATATCACAAGTTAAAAGCAATAAAAAATTAAATTTTAAAAAACCAAAAAAAATAACTTTGATATATTGTTAACAAATTTTTTATTATATGCTCCGATTTTTGAAATTTATAAATAGAGTTTATTTTTAAAAACTTTAAAGCTAAATAACTTTTGATCTACTAGTCCATTTAAATGATTTTATTACCAAAATGTTTATCTCTTTGAGACAATTTCAATTAGCCCAAAATTATAAAAAATTCAATCACAGGATCATAAGAAAATGTGCTATAAAATAAGGTGGTACATCTGTATAGTAAAAAAATTGGTTAGACATTGACCTAACCAATTTCTTCACTAACCAATGCATCACCTTATTTGGTAGTATATTTTCTTATAATCCTGTAATTGGGTTTTTATAGTTTTGAGCTTGTTGAAATCATTTCAAAGAGCTGAACATTTTGATATATAGTAAAATCATTTAAAACAGGCCAATAAATCAAAAGGTATTTAGCTTTAAAGTTTTAAAAAAAATAAGCTCTATTTATAAATTTCAAAAATTAGAGTATATTTAATATGTTAAATAAATCAATCTTTATTAATAAACATAAACCAATTTTATTCATCATTATATGTTCTACTTATCTTTAAATTTTCATAAAAATTAGCTATTTTTTTAATTAATTTTATAAAATATATTTTTGTACCAAAAGAATCTATTTTACAAATATGGGCAGCCATCAATAGAAATCAAGCAAATCAACATTTGAAAAAAAATTAATTCCTTAACTTTCATAGCTCATATCTCAATGAATTTTAAAGCTACCTTAATGATTTAATATTCAAAAGAAAGCTTAGATTGTAAGATTTCTTTTAAATATTAAATCATTAAGATAGCTTTAAAATTCGTTGAGATATGAGCTGTGAAAGTTAAGGAATTAATTTTTTTTCAAATGTTGATTTGCTTGATTTCTATTGACGGCTGCCCATATAGTCCGGTGTATAAAGATTTGTACCTCAAATAGCTCTGATTCAAATATTTTTTGTACAAATTAATTTTTGATTTTTTTAATTTAATATACTTATTAGATTACCAGATTAATAAAAATAAAATTATTTTGATTATTTTATTGATAAAATAAAAAAATTTATTAATAGTAACTTTTTTTAACAATATTTACTATATAATTTAATAGTAATCTATAGTAATTTATATATACGCATAAGGTAAAAGAGAGTATTGTGGGCCAGTTAAAGTTTCTACTAATAAAACTTTTTAAAAACAAATAAATTTTTATACAATATTTATTATTTGAACTATGCTTAATAAAGAATAAATTACTATAAAAATTTTTTTAAATCATATATAGTTTTAGATATAAATAATTAGCACACAAAAATAGAATATAAAAACTAAATTTCAAAGGGGAGGGGGGTATTGTGGGCCAGTATTTGATAGCTAATAATTTGTGTTCTACTGGTCCGTTTTGAATGATTTTACTACCAAAATGACCGTCTCAGTGAGACGATTCTAACAAGCACAAAATCGTTAATATCCAATCATAGGATCCCAAGATATTTAAAGGTTGATATGTAAAAATTTGCAGATTTACTATTATAATTTTATAAAATAAGATAAATCTATATTGATCTTATGATCCTGTGATTGGATTTTGACGATTTTGTGCTTGTTAGAATCGTCTCATTGAGACGATCATTTTGGTAGTAAAATAGTCCAAAACGGACAAGTGGATCAAAAGTTATTAACTATTAAATATTCTATATATATTTAATAATAAATTCAAATTTATACAAAAATCTATATTTTGCATAAATGATGATATCTTGTGATCCATTGATCAGAATTGAATAAATTTTATATCATTCAATTCGTCTCAATGAGACAAATCAAATGGTATAAAATTTATCCAATTTCAATCACTAGATTACAAGATATCTGACTGGCCCACAATACCTCCCTGGCCCACAATACCCACTTTTACCTTATAGTAAAAAAATCAAATTACTTCACTTTAAAGCTTAATTTCTTCACAACTAGTGATTCAATTTTGCTCAAATTTTAACCATATCTTTATCATATGCACATTAATGCACTTGCATAGTACAAGTTCATAGAACTGCATATTGGTTGCGAAAATATTTAAAATAACTTTTTTTTTAAAAAAATTTTTTCTTTTTTTTTTGAATATAGCAAATTGTATATGCAAAATTACTAAAATAAAACAATGTTAAAACAATAAAAATAATATAATAAGTTAGATTAAAACCTATTTTATTTGATGTTAAAAAATTTTAATAATTAATCAAAAATATAAAAACTTTTACTAAGAGTTAAAATTATAAAACTTTTTGAGGTACAAATCTTTATGCACTGGACCATAGCTATTAATAAAAAATTATTCAATTTTTATAAAAATTTAAAAATAAATAGAATTTGTTATAACAAACAAAATTATCTTAAAGGGGTATTCATAAATAACATTATATACCCCCTCATAGTAGCACTTAACCCCCTCTACTATATAAAAAAATTTTTCAAAATCCGTATATTTATATATAAAATTTTACAAAAACTTGAATATATTGTGCATAGTAATCCGATTTAAATGATTTAGGTACTATTCGATTTATCTTAATAAGATGAATCCAATGATACCAAAATCATGTTATTTGGATCACTAAATCGAAAGATATTTACAAAAAACTATTGGTTATATAGTAATTTTATAAAAAAAATATAACCAATAGTATTTGGCCAATAACTTTTGATCTAGTAATTCAAATAAAATAAAATTGGTACTATTCAACTCCTCTCACTAAGACGAATCGAATAGTACCAAAATCATTAAATTTGGACTACTGGATCAGTTTTTAGCCAATTTTTTTTAAAAAAATTACGTTATATTTTTTTGACCTCCTTCTACTTATTGGGAAAAATATTATTTTTCATCCAACTTCTCCTCTTGTATAATATTATTTATGAATGCCCCCTAATAATAAAGATTAATTTATTTAATAAAAAAAGCTAATATAGTCAAACTTCCATAAATACAACTTGTAAGAACAAGCCTACAACATGCATTTAGGAAAGTTTGCATTTAGAGTGAGGCAATTAAATTGCAGCTTTAAAAATTAGATTATCAAGTTTGTATAACTTCTACCAAAGACTGTATACATTAGCAAATTTTATATATAGATATATATCGATTACTAACCGGTCAGATATATATCGATACTAAATACCCCTGCCGATTTCTATCGATAGTAATAGTAATCAATATATATCTGATATAGATATTAATCGATATATATCTTATCAGATATATATCGATTACTATCTATATCAGATATATATTGATTACTATCACTATCGATAGAAATCGGCAGGGGTATTTAGTATCGATATATATCTATGATAGTTAGTAATCGATATATAACCAATATATTGATAGTGATTATAATCGTTACATATCCATGATAGTTAATAATCGATATATAATCAATATAAAAACAATTAATATTTTGATAATAAAAATATATAATTAAAAATATTCGATTTTAAAAAATTATTAATTTATTAAAAAACAATATATTTTTACATCATATAATTATTAAAAATTATTTTAATTTATTAAAAAACTTAATATATTTTTACATCACATAATTATTATATAATTCTATATCAATAATATAAATTTTTTTTATTACAATATTGCCTCACTACAATAACACCATTAAATCACCACAAAACATGTACAAGAATACTATCAATTAACTACAAGCACTAAAAAAACGCTATCCAAGTTACCACAAGAACGCCATAATCACCACAAGAATGTAGTCAAGAACGCCGTCGCTTCACCACAAGAACACGTACAAGAATACCGTAAGAATGCTATAATTCACAAGAACACGTACAAACACACCAACAATTCACTTCAAAACGCCGTTAAGTTACTACAAGAAAGTCGTCACTTTACTTACCACAACACTAAATCACCTCAAGAATTCTGTCACTTTACTGCAAGAATGCCTGTCAAATCACTACAAGAATATCGTCAAATTAGTGTAAGAATGCCATTACTTCACTGCAAGAACGCCGTTACTTCGCCGCAAGAACGTTGTTATTTTACCACAAGAACGCTGTCGCATCACCACAAGAACGCTGTCGCATCACCACAAGAACACTGTCACTCTATCGCAAGAACGACATTGAAATACTGCAAACCCAAAAAAACAAAATCATCACTTTACTTACCACAACGTCGAATCACCGCAAGAATGCCGTCAAGAACGCCTGTCGAATCACTACAAGAACACCGTCAAATTATTACTTCACCGCATGAACGCCGTTACCTCACTACAAGAACGTTGACATTTCACCGCAAAAACGACGTCGAAATACCACAAAACCAAAAAAAAACAAAAAAAGTGTCAGTTAATGTAACGAAAACAAAAAAAAAGAAAAAAAATATACTAAAAAAAAATACTTATGTAGATTTGTGCAATCTACTTTCCCGCCTATAATAATTCACCATTCCCAAAAGCAAACGTGCTTCCGTGAGGCAGGTGGGAATCTCCACTCCAAGATTTTTCTAAGCCGTTTGGGGTTACGTTCTCAAAGAAAAAAAAATAAATAAATAAAATAAATAAATAAAATAAATAAAAAAAATAAATAGATACGAAAAAAAATCAAAAAACAAAATAAATACAAAAAAAATATAAATAAAAAATAATTAATCATTATATATTGGTTTTAATAAATACAATAAAAATCGATTAATAGATATTTAACGATTTATATTTATTTACGCTATATATCGATTATAGATATATATTGATATATAACTAGTTTATCGATATATATCGTTAATTTCTAATCAATATATATCGATTAATTGTTATATATCGATTTTTATCAATATAAAAAATTTCCCGATGTAGCACCACAAAACAAAATATAGTATATTACTTTATCTTGAGCATAATTCTTTTAATACTCTATAGTATAAAGAACTTTTTGAACTTAATTTTCAAATACAAGAAGTTATTGATAGCAAATTATATTTATACCTTATTGAAATTTTAAATTTATTGTCTAAAAAAAAATTATCATCTGTTAATATTATAGATATTTTAGCTGCTTCTAAGAAATTAAATTTACTAATATAAAAATGTGTTCTAACTGCTATCCCTTAGATTGTAGTAGAACACAGGCAAATTTGCCTGCGTTTTTGCACTTTTTTTAGCTCTGATTTACTTTTTTAAAATGCTAAAATAATTAAATAAAACTTTGTACAATTATATTTGAAAATAAGGATTACTTTTTTGCAAAATTAGTTTTTATATTATAANAAAAAAAAATAAAAGTTTAAAAAAAATAAAAAAAATTAAATAGACGATTAAGATCAAAATAAAAAACAAATAAATCTGGTAGATCTTTGCTAGATATGCAAAGATTATTAATTGCGCAATAACAAAAATCTGTATAGCGATTAATATCTATTAATCGTTATATATTGGTTTTAATAAATACGATAAAAAATCGATTAATAGATATTTAGCGATTTATATTTATTTACGCTATATATCGATTATAAATATATATCGATATATAACTAGTTTATCGATATATATCATTAATTTCTAATCGATATATATCAATTAATTGTTATATATCGATTTTTATCAATATAAAAAATTTCTCGATGTAATCTATCTTAAATGCTAAAGTTTGAATGGCTATGTACATTTAGAAAGATTAGTATGATATAAAATATTATTAAGAAAACATTCATTTACAGAATATAAAATATATATTTAGCACTAATAACGTCTTATAGAAAAGAAAAAAATGTATATTTAGAAAGGTATTGTATTTATAGAGGTTGCATTTATAGAGATCTGACTATATTAACATACTACAATTAGGTTTTATTAAACTTTAAAATTAAAAATTTTATTTATTTATTGAAATATTAATATTAATATCTTGTGATCTAGTAATTAGAATCAGATAAATTTACTACTATTTGATTTATTTTATCGAAATGAATCAAATGGTACAGTTCAATCAACCTAGTCCTAACAAATAAAAATTTTTAGTAGCCAAATTTGAAACTTATATAATGAAGCCAAATTTGATATTTCTATTATATGTGATCAAATTTGATATTTTTATTATATATGGCCAAATCTGATATTATCATTATATATAACTAAATTTGATATTTTTATTATTTATAACCAAATTAGGAAAACCGTTAAAGCCAGGTTTGATCACATGATAATCTGATTATTGGCAGCCGGCGAGGTGCTGATCAATTTAATTTTTTATATTAAGGTTTGCCGCTCAAGTAAAAATTTTTATTTTTTTTCTTGTCTGTTTTTTTTTTTATTTTATCTTATTTTAGATTATTTTTTTTGTAGTATCGTTCTTTTCAGTATTACTGGCACCATTTACTGGATTGTATTATTGCTCATGTTATTGATGAAAATTATAATCAATAAGGAATTAAAATCATAAAAATTTTCCGTCATCATCACTGTGAAAATCACAGGGTCTTACTTTTTTTGCAAAGCGAATTAAAAGATTTGTACTTGGTAAATAATTATTATAATCTTATTTTGTTTTACTGCTTTTAATCCTGTCTATTAATAAATTCTTCATAATAAACGAATATTTGATTAAAATTTTTTTTAAACAAATGCCATTTTTAATTTATAAAAACTGAGAAATTACTTTGTATGATTTTAGTTATTATATAATATAATAAAATTTAGTATAAAATTGGTTCAATAATTATTGGTTGATATATAAGTTAAATATTATTTAATTATACAATTTATAAAATTTTGATTTTTTTATGATTTGCCATTACACCATGATGCATAAAACATATTCTCATATTATTTATTTTTTTATTTATTTAATTACAAGGTTTGTTTCTTATTATTTCAGAACAGGATCTAAACAAATTTTAATCTTGTAATAAACTCAGCCTTTTCCTTTTCGTCTCTATTTTCTTTGATTCTCCAATACTCATTTCGCATTCTTTCTATTAATTCATTCACTATAATTCTTCTATTTTCCGCTTCTTTATTGACTTCATCTTTTTTAAAAGAATTTAAATTTATTAACTCACGACGTTCATAAATTTCAAGTACACTTTCATCAAACATTTGTTGAAATTTTTCCAAACTTCAATCATCAGCAATTTTCTGGGTCCATATATTTGCTCATGAAAGATATACTTACAAAAAAGCATATATTTGCAGAAAAAAAGGCAATAGAATTCTAGTAAAGTCAGATCAGGTAATTCTTTACCTTTCTCTATTCTACTATTAATATCAACTAATAATTTCTGAATTGGAAAAGAAAACTTATAAATTTCTTTAAGAATATTATCATCAACACCTATAGCAGAAATTTTTTTAACACGAAACTCGAATACGATATAATCTGAATTTGATCACTTTTTCAAGTTAAGTGCAATGATCTTATTATATGCACCAATCAAACCATATTGAGGTAAGGTTGTTCTTTTTAACTTGCTATGATACAACTCTAAAGCGTTTGTCGTTGTTACTTGCAAAAGTATTGGTGAATGCTGGTGGGCCTAAAGGGCCCATTGGTGAGTATTTTTTGAATAATATCTTGCAATATATTTTTTAATAGGGGGAAGGGCATATTCGTTAATTGATTTTTGAACGAACATTTCACAACCAATTTTTGTTAGTTTATGCATAGCTTGAATCATTTTACTTTGTGTCTCTGATTCATAGATTTTATTTATCCAAGTCTGCATAACATGCATGGTGCAGAAAATAACATCGCATTCTTGTTTACCCTTTTTAAGACCGAAAAAATTGTTACAATACTTTTTGCCTCTATACTAGTAATGCCACCGAAATTGATTTTTAAAAAGGCCTATTTCGTCTTCATTAAAGAAAATTAAACTTTTTTATAAGAAAAAGAAATAAAATTTATATAGATATGTTCTTTATAATTTCATCTATTCAAAAAAAGTATCAAATAATTTCGTCTTTTAAGTAAAATAGGTCAAAAACAATTTCGTCTTTAAATTTTAATTTCGGGTTTTAGAACCCGAAATAATTTCGTCCTCATGTATACTCTATACTACTTTGATCTGCCAAAAAATAACAAGATTTCTAGGTTTTACATAAT
Source organism: Gigaspora rosea (assembly GCA_003550325.1). NCBI lineage: Eukaryota > Fungi > Glomeromycota > Glomeromycetes > Diversisporales > Gigasporaceae > Gigaspora > Gigaspora rosea. The sequence goes on from QKWP01001130.1 coordinate 50,867, forward strand.
CGTCTAATTATAACTAACGCTTCTGCAATGTTATTACTATTTTCATTTTTAACAAAAAAATGCCCACATGACGTTCCAGTATCTATATCCATCCCGAACATATCACAAATAAACGCCAGTCATATTTGTTGGTTTTATGTATAGAGTCAATAAGGATTAGCCAACTATACTGCTAAAGTTTTTCGAGTTGTTTTGGATGCGCAAAAATGAAACCGGACATAGATTGACAATGAGTTTTATATAATTCAACCTGATAACCTTCTTTTTATAAAAAAGAAATTGTATTTTGAATATCTGGTGCTAGTTTGGAAGCACCAATAAAATAAGTATTTTGTGGCCCACGAACTTTATACTTTATATTGGCAACCTCCCTTCATTTTAATTCTTTTACACTTGTGCCAAGGTCTAGATTTTCAAATGTGTACTCTTTAATCACATTGACTATTGCAGGCACGGGATAATTTTTTACTACTTTCTTTTTTACCAAAGCCCTAAAAGCTTGAGAATGCTTAAGCTTATCACTTTCATCTAAATTATGTGTATGATCAGGAGAACTTTGGAACCATTCAATGTACACTTTTTGCTTTGCAACATACCATGATATTTTTATTTTTGCATGGCATAAGCCTGCTTTTCAAACCTTGGTTTTTCGCCATTTCACAATTGGAATGTCTTCTTTACATGTACTTGATTCAAAGTGCCTGGTAAAGCAATATACGAAGGTTTTCCAAGAATTTCCATTTACAAGAGTTTTATGACTAAATTTCACCCAAATGTTTGTAACTAAAAGCTGCTATTTATAGTCAAATTCTTTTATCAGTACTTCAAATGGTTGTTGAATATTATAAAGTAATACGCGTCTTTGATCGCATATAAAACTTGCTGTTAAGTTTATTACAAAGAGCCTTTGTTGCAACAAATCTACTAATTCAAATATTTGCTGCTAGAATACTACGCTTGATCTTTAATGAGAGTTTTCTTTGCCTGAAATACTTATTATTATTTTGCAAGAAGCTCTTACTACAGTTATGATTTTTTTTTTTTAAATTTTTGTATTTTTTTTGTTTTTTAATTTTCTTTTCATGATTTTATTTTATTTTTTTTTCTGTAGAAGTTTATGCATGAAAGACCTATTTATTCTCTTGAAGCTTTTTTTTTTGCAAAAAGTCTTTAAAGTCTTTTTCTGGTAGTGTTTTTGCCAAGAAGTGTGATTGGAAAGAAAAAGTTTCTTATAGAAAAGGTGATAATATTATAGTTTCATTGCGAAGAATGTCTTAAAGTAAAATGAGAAAATAGAGCAAAACAAAATAAGGAAAAAAATAAAAAATAATTGTTTAATCAAGGTTGAAACCAAACAAAAAATGGAAAAGCAGTTATCGATTTTAAATTTTGCCAATATACCTTATATCAGATATAACAAGATTATTAATCTTGAATTTGATTGGATGTTATTAGTAATATGATCGTTCCAGTCTCTGGATGATTAGAACAGTTATCATATGATCAAATCTGGCTTTGATAGTTCCCAAATTAGTGTTTTAAGATCAAATTCGAATTTAATCAAATCCATATTTATTCTGATTTGAATTGGTTTTAAATTAGATAACACTATTATTGGGCAAATTGTTGAATACAGTAATTTGACAAATAATTGGTAGTATGTACTGCAAAATGGCACATGCTTATTTGCCAAATTACTATTATAAGTTGCTTTAATAGTATACAAAAAGTAACCAAGTTTTATATATTAAAGTGGCCAAATTTAGTAGCCAAATTAATAGATATATAGTATTCAAATTTAGTATATATAGAGTAGCCAAATTTAATATATATGGCAACCAAATTTTAGTTAAAATTCGTATCAGAGACTGTTTAGCATTAGAGTTAGGGTTAACTTATTTACTATTTCTACAAATAGTTTCATATCAAGAAAAATAATAAAGACAGTAATAACAGCACAAGCCAGCAATAATGCGATCCAGTAAATAGCACCAGTAATACTAAAGAAGAATGAAAAAAAATAAAAATTTTTACTTAAGCGGCAAACCTTGATTCAGAAAATTAAGATGATTTACATCTCACTGGCCACCAATGATTGAATTATCATATGATCGAACCTGGCTTTAATAGTTTCCCTAAATTGTACTTTTGAATATTTTAAAAATGTTCTAAAAAACTGGTTTAATAATTATTATGAATCTTGATTAACTAATATATTAAAAAATACACAAATAATACAAGTTAAGAATTGGTAGAAAGAACAGAAAATCAAAAAGTTTAATTAGATATTTTATAGTTGGGTTGCAAATAAGTAGCTAGTATCATATATGTGGATTTGTAGATCATCCTAAAATTTTTGACGCACCTAAATTTGACTATATGTAGATTATTACTACAATCATCAGGAAATTTTATATATAGATATTGATCGATATATAACAGTTTATCATTTATATCGATTAAAAAATAACGATATCTATCGATTAACTGGCTAAAAATCAATATATATCTAAATCGATATATATCATTTTCTATATTAAATCGTTTTATATCTACAAATTGATTATAATCAGAATTATTTAAAACAATAT
>QKWP01001130.1:56317-78937 GCA_003550325.1 Gigaspora rosea
TTTTTTTTTTGTTATTTTTTTTTGGGTTTGTTTTTTTTTTGGTTTTATTTTTTATTTTTTTTTTTCAGTTACAAGGCGAGATCATGCCTCGGTCTTTTTTAATAAGTATAGTGATCATTACAACATCCACGACTATTGTATTAGATTACTACAACTACCAAGTACCGAAACTTAGACTATTTTATCTACGACCTAAACCTACTAGAGCATCAAATATGTCCCACTCATATACTCAACCTGGTTTTTGCACCTTACTTGTCCACTAATAGTACATGTAGTACTGCCGCCGCCGGTTCGTATCTCAAGCCATTTTTTGAATGCTGCCGCAACCTTGGCCCGTATCTCAAGCCACTACCTTCCTACTAGTATGTGTAGCACGATACATGCCCTTACAAAGTTCACCAACCCCAGTACTTCTCCCGTTCCTCTTCTAGTTTCTTTCCAGTTGCTTTCCTTACCCCTACCTCACTTTCTTTCCCCCGGTTACATTCCTACTCCCAATCCGAGGACCCGGAAGGAGTGGTCTGCCATTGGCGAACCCAATGGTCTCCCTCTCCTTGGTACATGCTTCCGTAACACATGTCCTTTTCCTCCGGTGCAACTCCGGCGGTCTAATTGGTAGAGCCCTGCCATAGGCCCTTTTGTTATAAGTTTGCTTCCAGTCAGTCCTCTTCTTGGTCAGTTCGCTTCCGGTCCGTACCTATTCGATTTCTGTTTAAGTACCGTCAAAAGTCGGCTACCTCTTTGCTCGGGTCTTGCCAAGTATAGTTTCCTGTTGTCCTATGGTTCTGTGCGTAACACAGCACCTGCGCTCCCCAGGATCTATGCGCCCCAGTTCTGTGCATAACACAGCTCTAGAGCTCCCAATATGAGTTGGTGTAACCCAGAAAACAGATCTGTAAATCCGAGCTCAGAGTCCAGGTTACTGTAATGCAGATAAATTTTTCGAAATCGTTTCCAGTAGGATTCGAACTCTGTATCTTTTGTTACAGCTACTTGGGGGGTGACAACAATCCAACTACACTATGTCGCCACACCCTTTGGTTTTATTTTTTTTATCGTTTTTTTATAATAATATATAATAAAATATATAATATTTAAATATTAAATAATAATAATAAATAAAAAAATAAAATTTATATTAAATTGCAAAAACTTGAGAATATTGTATATTTAATTTAAAATATAATATATAATAATAATAAATAAATAAAGGACGATTCCTCGTACCAAATTTTCCAAGAACTCAGACCTACGAAAACTATGCAATTAACATATTTATACACAACAAAACTCTACCAAAGCTGCTATCGGGTACAAAGTCCATTCACTGTATGTTCTGCGACTGAAATAGAGATGAAAAAGAACAGCAGACTTAAAAGCGAGGCACCTTGGCGGGCTTGGGTGCTATTGAGCAAAGACGTAGCAGAGAAACTCTGAAGCTTTGTCAAGGCCTACGAATATGAAAATAAAAGTAGATACTTGGTTAGATATGTTATTCTGTATAGCGTAACTCTTACAACTCCTTTATTTTGGTACTCGTTTTTTGGTACTGCGACCATACGCCTACTATCATATTCTCACTTAAAGTTTTTTTTCTGGAATTTTGGATGGAAAGTGGGAAATTCGGCGTACCCCCTCCAAAAGATCAGCATTGTTGTGCATGCAGGTGGATAAACAGAAATGGACGTGTAATAAGATGTGGCACATAGGTGTAGGCAGATCTGCGGAGATTAAATTCCAGATTGTTCCATTAGTTTCTTTTTTATATATAATACTTTGGCGAGGCGTTTCCTTGCGCGGTGTTATATAATTTTTATCACTAGAATATTCTCGATTATTCTTCTGTCTTTTTTCCATTCTTTCTTTATTTTCTTTCTTTCTTTTCTTTTTTCTTTGAGTATATGTATGTTAGGCCATATTTTTTTTATGCTTGTCCTTTTTTTCTATTTTGGTTTTTCGCTTAGGTTATGTAGTATTTCCCCCTTTTATTCTCTCCTTCTCTTTTCGTTTCCCTTTTTACCCTTTCTTTCAATTTGTTTTTTCTCTTTTTTCTTTAGTTGTATAATGCAGATATTAGTTAGATAACTATTCTGCCAGGATCTAGGTGGAAGAAGTTTATAAGGAAAAAGGTGGTCATGACGAGCTGTGGAACTCAGCTAATGATCTAGCGATAGAGGAGTTTGGAAGAATCCCGGCAATAGTGAAGCTAATTCTACTCTGGCAGGTCACGGACAGGTGCTTTTAAGTAACTGGACAAGCTATTTTTTAGATGTAAGGCTAGAAGAAGCCAGAGGGTAGTAATAGCATTTGATAATGTAACTAACCTACTATTATGAATAAAAAATGACATGATCACCAGGCTAATATTAAAAAAAAAAAAAAAAAATAAATGTAATCGATATATATCTATATATAAAATTTGCCGATGATATAGATGCGTCAAACAAATTGAAATCCAATCATATGCGCAGATTTATCGGCACGTATTGATGTATCACTTTACTTTTTGTACAGAAATAGACTGCACTATTCAATATTTACTAACCATCACAAGAACGACTTAATTACCAATCCGGATAAGATTGGCACGTTAGCTATATTATTACCATATTTGAATTGGGGATAAACAAATATATAAACAATATATTAGTAAATCTGTTTTAGGCCTAATAAAAAGTTTTTTTTTGTACTAAGTAAATATTATTTTTTGATATAAGTAAAGTTGTAAAGCATGTTCTTGTGCATCTACCAATAAAATTTTATTAAAATTGGACCAGTAGATAAGGGTAGTGACAAATATTACGTAATATCCTGAGGGGGAGGGAGGTCACTAATTGTCTTACGTTAGATATATAAATTTATAACAGCCAATCAAATTTATCTTATATGGGGGGAGGGGTAGAGGGTATAGTAAAAAAATATTATGTAATATTTGTCACTACCCTAAGAAGATATGAGTAAAAACGTCTTTAAAATTCTTTAAATCATATAAAAATTATATATACAGGCCTGATCCAGATTTTGTACTACCTTGTTTATATATTTGTTTTGCCCCAATTTTAAATATAGAAATATTGCTGATCTTATCTGGATTGGCAATTAAACACTTTGTATTAGGTACTACAACTATCAGAAACTGTTGAAAACATTAAATTGTAATAAGGTTAGCACTTTAAAGATATTTGATTCACAGATGTAAAGTCTGGCTTATTATTACAATGATTATCATATATACGCTCTATTTGCTTTACTTAGTTTGCTGATTTTTGACGATATTCAAGTGCTTTTTTTTTATTCTTCAGTTCAGGTATTTCCTTGATGTTAGTTTTTTCCTTCATATTTTAATTATCTTGTACTAATATTTTTTATTTCTTTTACCATTAATTTATTTAATCTTTCCTCACTTGTATTAGCAAGTCAAAAATTTTGGAATGAGCCTTTAATACTCGAAATGCTTAAGTCCTTCTGCCCAAACCTTACATATTTTCATATTTTGAATACGAGATTTTCCACAAAACTCCTAGAACTTATTAGTAATTTACAAAAACTTCAATTTTTTAAATTATGGTACAATAATTACATATCAAAAAAAGAACTAAATATACGAATTAAGCAGTTTGCAGAAATATTGCCTTGACTTATTGGGTGACACTCGGTTAAGTTCATATATTGATATTTTGTTCAACAAATAATTGATCATCTTGATAACAAGAAAAATATTAAAGCGTTAATCGAGTATACGAATAAAACTTTGAATTACATGGGTGTAAACAATATTTGAATTTAGACGATAATATGAAAGGAAATAGAAATATATGTTGCATTGGTACTTTATGAATGCATTATTATTGATTGTTAGTTTCTATAAATTTCTTTTATAATAAATTTTAAACGTTGTAATTAAATTACATATAAATAAAATATAATACCAATAAATTTAATACAGTATTATGATAGTTAAAGATGTCTAAATAAATTCTTTAAAATTAACAACTAACTTGAATATTTGAAAACATATTTAATAAATGCGATCTTGCTTGAAAACATGTTTTTTTTAAAATATTATTTTTAAAGTATAAAAAATAAGAATACCTGCTAGTTTTTATTACTCTTGACTAATTTCTATTCTTTTTTAATTTTGCAATTCTGTTCATTGGTTTTATGATTAGGTTCATTGGTTTCTATATATTTTATTATATTTTTCTGGGTGAGTCAACAAATTTGATATATAATTTAGGGTACAATTTTAATTTATATCCAATTAGCATGTGATTTTTTGCAGATTAGCAAATATTTTGGAAACTATATGTATGGCCCAATTTCACATTTTCGCCGATATGTAAAATCTTTAGATAAACTATAGTGCATTTTATCTATAGCTAATATATTTTATATATAGATACCAATTTTTTAGCTATAGTATCCCTTAGATTGTAACACAGGCAAATTTGCCTGCGTATTTTAAAATTTTTAATAAAATTTTAAATATTGATTTTAGCCATATCTTTTCTAAGTAAAAAATATTCTTTAAGTTTTGTTTTAGTAACTTTGTTATAAAATTTTTTTAAAATCATTAGAAAACTTTAATATAATAAATGTTTAAAGTTCTTGTATTGGCATTTTTACTATTAAAATTTTTCTTTAGATTTTTTCAAATTTTATATGTTCCCGTCTATAAAAAAAATCTTTACTTCTAATACAAGTCTTAATTTTTACAAGTAAATCATTAAAGTTGCAATAATGAAAGTTGTCATCCTTTATATAAACTACAATATTGTCTTAAGAACTATAGTTCTAAAACTAAAACTAAATAAGATCGCAGAAAAATTGTAATAAAATTTTTTAAAAAAATTTTTTCTTAAAATTATCTATTTTCAGCTTATATGTAACTATAATTTATTTTCTTATAATATAAAAACTAANATAATAAAAGTTGTCATCCTTTATATAAACTACAATATTGTCTTAAGAACTATAGTTCTAAAACTAAAACTAAATAAGATCGCAGAAAAATTGTAATAAAATTTTTTAAAAAAATTTTTTCTTAAAATTATCTATTTTCAGCTTATATGTAACTATAATTTATTTTCTTATAATATAAAAACTAATTTTGCAAAAAAGTAATCCTTATTTTCAAATATAATTGTACAAAGTTTTATTTAATTATTTTAGTATTTTAAAAAAGTAAATTAGAGCTAAAAAAGTGCAAAAACGCAGGCAAATTTGCTTGTGTTCTACTACAATCTAAGGAATAGGACCCCAAAATATGCATAGATAAATTAGGTATTAGTTTGCTTATTTTTGGTATTTTTTGTACAAACCTTTTCTATTTATAGTAATTTTTTTGCTTATTTTTGAGGTTTTCTATATATCTTTTTATTTTTAGTAATTTTATAATTAATCTAACCTATTTATGTATATTTTAGGGTTATTATAGTATAATTTAAATTATCTAATAAAAATATATAAAAACTTAATACAATTTTAAATTTTATTAATAAAATTTAAAATTTTTGTTAATAAATTCAAATTTTGTTATGTTTTTTTATATATAAGTACCAAAGTTTTAAATTATATATAAATTAGAATTAATTGATTTGTAACCATAGATTACAAAATAAATTTTATAACCATAAATACTAAGATCAGGTGTAACATGACTATCAAACTAAATTTTCTATAAAAATAAAACCATGCGATTAAGATTAGGGTTAGAGTAAGGCTTGGTGTAAGGCTTTTGGGTTAGAAAGGGCTTTAGTTATTAAAATTTAGCAAGGAATTTTTTTTGTTAGAAACTGAAAGGTAGTTTCATATGTGAAATTTTGATTTAGAAGCAATTTTTGGCAAAATGAACGTTTGTTTTGATTTTTTCAAATGTGTAACATTACACCTGATCTTAGAATTTGATTGGCTTGTTGGGATGGGATATAGTAACTGTGGTTACAAATTAATTAATCTATAAATTTAAATTAATATAATTTTTTAAAAACAAAAAATATTTAAATTTTTTTTTAATAATTTACTGTAATAGCCTTTTGTTTAAACTATTAAATTATTAAAAAATTTTTAATTGCCAATCCAGATAAGATCAGCAACATTTCTATATTTAGAATTGAGGCAAAACAAATATATAAACAAGGTAGTACAAATCTGGATTAGGCCTGTATATATAAAATTTTTATATGATTTAAAAACGTTTTTACTCATATCTTCTTATCTACTAGTCTGATTTTAATAAAATTTTACTAGTAGATGTACAAGAACCTGCTCTACAGCTTTACTTATATCAAAAAATAATATTTACTTAGTACAAAAAGAATTTTTTATTAGGCCTAAAACAGATTTACTAATATATTGTTTATATATTTGTTTATCCCTAATTCCAAATATATAGTAGTAATACTATAGCTATAGTGCCGAACTTATCCAAATTTGTAATTAAATATTATTTGTTTTTAAAAAGTTATATTAAGTTAAAAATTTTAATAATTAAAAGATAATAGCTTTTTTTGAAATCTACTATACTTAAATTAGATACCAAAAGTATATATAGCTAGTTGTATTTTATTTATATAACAAATATTAAAGGGGTTGGGGTTTCATAGTCTAGTGGTTTAGATGCTCAATCCTCATAGTCAAGATCTTTGATTTGAATTCTATTAGAAGCAGTTTTTAGAAAAATTTGAATACAAGGCCCTGTGAAATTCCATGTAAAGTATGAATTTGGTTTAGAAATTTCTGACAAGATATCCATTATAGAGGGTTGGTACTATAGATAACAGTCCAGTTATATAAAGGTTGCATGAGTAATTCCTTGGTGGGCAAAAACAAGATAGCACCAACAACCCTAAGGTAGTCTTGAAGATCTTAATTGGGAGAGTAACACAACTATAACACAAACCTGAGTGATGAGAAAAGTGGTGAACACAAAGAGATTTGTAGTAAAGAATTGGTCTGAATTAGATAAGGAACACCTTTGGCACTGGTACCAAATCTAAATTAGAAGAAAGCTACTACTATAAAAGCAGATCTATGAATTAAAAATATGAACAAAATAATGTATTACCTGGTAGGAAGTACAATGTACAAAAAAAGCTTCTTGGTCTAACCAATAGTAGAATACCAACTGCTCTACAAAAAGTTAGAAGTAGTACAAAAATGTATTACAAAATTTAGTTGGGAGTAGCTATATCGCATAGATAAAATAAGAGCTAGCTTGTTGAGGATAGGGATAGTTCTCACTCGGGCCAGTTATACAATATAGCTGATGCTTTAGGGAAAGTATTCATTAACCAATCCAGATAGCATATTTGTAGTAATACAATAGATTACTGAGAGTAGTAGGTAAAGCATAGCTTCACTCTCACTGTTATAGAAAGGCAGTGGCTTGAAATATGGGCTAGATTATAGTAGCATTTAAGAGATGGCTTGAAATATGAACCTGGTGGCAGTAGCACTACAGGTAGTGTTGTCATTCGGATCGGACCTGGATTTGGTCCGAATCAGACCAGACTCGAAATCGGCCAGACAAAGCTAATCATGTCCGTCGGACACTTGTTCGACAAGCTTCATTTATCTAAATTTAATCATTTCAATATTCTTACTTTGATCAGATAGTTATAGTTATTGTCATATATATAATTTGATTAGGTTAAAAAAAAACATCTCCAGGGGTCTCCTTGTCTTCTAGCTCTGCACTTTATTTGTTTGTCTATTTGTTACTAAAATTTCGCTCCACTTTTCACCAACCCGGTATATTTCATGATTTCATATATCGAGTTAACTATCTCTATTATAATTTTTAATTTATTATTGTTGGATCATAATAGTTCCTGTTTCTAGTTATATTAATTATACTAATAATCTTAGTGTTAGTGATTAATAAAAAGGTCCAGAGACTTTTCATCAACCTGGTATAATTTAAATATATGTATCTAAAGTGTAACACTAGGAGAACTGATAGCTATCTATAAAGTAGTATTAAATGCATTTACTCGGTACTAGAGGTCTGATCCGGTCAAAAAATATCTATTTGAATATTCATTTGTTCAATATTATTATATTTGAATATTCATTGAAAATATTGAATGAATATTTGCAATAGAATTCAAATATCATATAATCGAAAGTTATTAATTATTAATAACAAGGTTCGCGTTGTATAGGATGCAGTTTTTGGTGAGTTATTTATGTGAGAAATAATCAAATTATGGTTTTATTAATGGTTGTAGAACTGTAAATTAAAAGATTTTTGTGCAATATATGATTTAATAAAAATGTCTAATTTAGAAGCATATTAATTGAAGTTGGTAAACATCTATCCTATTTGTATAATCTGAGTAGTGTTAGTTGAAAACCAACTAGTTGGCAACTTTTCAACTAATCGATTTATTATCAACTGTTTCAATTACGATTAATTGTTAGTTATCAATTAGTTATCAACTATATTAATCAACTAAACAACTTTTACTATTGATATAAATTACAAATAAACTTGCATGCATAATGACAAGCTTCGCCAATTTAACGAATATGTACGATTAGTTACCAATCAAATGGTTGTAACTCTGTTACATAATTACTATTAGTAATTATGTAACAGAATCACAACCATTGATTGGTAACTAATCGTATATATTCATTAAATTGGTGAGCTTATTTGTAATTTACATTTGATTTTATCATATTTGTAATCAAATACATATAATCTTTATCTTTAGATTATTTAAATGATCTTTTTTCAAATCAAAAAATTAAATAAAGATTTTTTGCTATTACGTACCAATTGTTGCTTAGATTAATAGGTATTGTCAACAGAAGAAAGGGTAAATAATAGAAATCAAAGTTATAATTACATGACTTTGAATAAATATTTTATTTCTGGTTTTTAACCTGGTTTGCAATTAAAGATCATCATTAATATTTTTAAAGAATTAAAATTTATGATCCAAATTAAGTTTTTGTCTTAATAGTACTCCTTGGATTATTTAATTCACTGTAAATTGGTGCGTATAAATATCAAATTATAATATTTGAAATTTATAATAACTCATTTACTTTAAAAAGTGATTTGTGGGTCATCTAGCTCATATTAGCCTGGTAGGTATAATGGTCATTTTAGTTATTCTATTAGTATTTAAATTTTAGCTTATATAGATTTATATTTTACTAAATAGTTATTCTTAGGTTTCTTATTTAATTCACACATATTTGTGGGCAGTTTTTATTTTATGTTAAATTTTACTTTATAGACTATTTTAGTTTTTAAGTATAAACATCATTCATTTTAAAGTTTTCTTTAAATCAAGCTTATTTTTTTTTTATTTATTCATAAGCTTTTTGTAAAGTACGCCAATTTACATAAACAAAGAAAAAAATTAACGATATGCCAACTAGATTATTAGTTCAAACGACAGATAAATTGCACATTTTGGTTATTTAATTTATTAAGTAAATAATTAAATAAATAAAAATTAAACATTAATGCATCAAGTATACGATACGTTTAGGTTAATCTTAATTGTGGGCAGAGGCAAGTTTTTGCCATAATATTAATAATTAAGCCTACTTTTCTACACTTTAGTTATTAAAATTTAACAAAGTTAAATAGTACAATTTAAGTGTCTTCGTGTACTCCAATATTTCATTGCGATAAAGTTGTTTTATTTCTAAATTTATCTTGGCCTATATGTTTAAATACTTGTTTGTCTAATTATTTTTGGTTGCAACTGTAAATAGTAATTGCATACAATAATTTTTTTCAATTACAAATTCAGACATTGGACAATGTCTGGTCTGTAATATGTCTGTGTCCGACAAATATTGTGCGGACGATGTCCGATAACAATTCATTTAGTCAGACATAATTCGGACACAGATATCAGACAATGTTCAAAAATGTCCGGTCTGCCCCAAAATAGCTCGGACTATGTCCGGTGACAACACTGACTACAGGTACTATTGTGAGTAATTTTGGTACACCAAAATTTAGAAAATAACTATAAGGTTATGATCATCTAGCAAGGCCTCTGCACCTACTTGAAAGTATAGGATCAGCAATATGAGAGAAGTGGTAAATATAGTAAAGGGGCATTCATAAATAACCCCTTATAGTAGTGCTTGACCCCCTCTACTATATAAAAAAATTTTCTAAAATTTGTATGTTTATATATAAAATTTTACAAAAACTTAAATATATTGTCGCAGATAAAAAAACATAATAACCAATCGTATTTGGCCAATAACTTTTGATCTAGTAATCCAAATGAAATAAAATTAGTACCATTCAACTCCTCTTACCGGGACGAATCAAATGGTACCAAAACCATTAAATTTGGACTACTGGTTCAATTTTTAGACAATTTTTTCTAAAAAAATTATATTATATTTTTTTGACCCTCCTTACTTATTGAGAAAACTGTTATCGTTTGTTCAATCCCTCTCTTGTATAATGTTATTTATGGATGCCTCTAAATAGCCAAGTGACAAAATAAAGAGTAGTTCAAAAATTCAGATTGTACAGAAGATAGGGTGCAGAAAGCTCTAGTAGGTTTAAGTCACAGATAGTCAAGAATGTCTGAGTTTGTAGTACTTAACATTGTATCACATAATATATACAAATATATACTTAATAAAAAAAGTCTTCAAGGCATGACCTCATCTTAAAAAAAAAAAATAATAACAAATATTAGAGATCTCTTATGATCTAATACTTGAATAAAAAACCTAACTCCAAAAATAAAAACTTTAAAACAAAAAAAAATTTATAAAACTGGGCTATAACTAGAACTTAATATAGTATTCAATATTAATATAGCTCTATTTGTAAATTATTTAAAATTAATTTACTCAAAATTGTTTATATATAAAATAGTTTTTTTTAAGGATTGCAGTACACCCCTTTTATGTTTCTCTATGGTAACCCCCGCTGCATTTTTACCAATCTTCTTGCAATGTTACTTTAAAATCTAATTCTAACTTTGACCCTAACCCTAATCCTAACCCTAACTCTAATCTTTATTTATATTTGTTACTATAGTGCACTACAGTGCAGAGTGCTCCAAATTTTAAAATCCTTTTTTTAATAATATAAAATACCCATATAACTTTAATATTGTTTATTTTGCTTTATTATTTACTACTTAATTAACAAAAAAAAAAAAATTTAATTTGCAAGAATATAAATATTTTTTATAATATAGTAACTATCGTTTTATAAGTTCCGACGAATAAACCGACTAAGCCGATAAATTTGTCGGTTTAGTCAGTCGATAAATAAAGATCGACAAGAATTACTAATTGCTATATAATTACATAAAGATAACGATAACGATAATTACAAACCAAAAGATATATGATTAAAGATTATCAATCAACGATTACTTTGCTTTTTTCAACATACCCAACCGATTATTGTTATCGTTATCATTTAACTAACGCCCGTAAGGTACTATACGTATCTGGTATAGGGTTTTAACACTATCACATGACAAATATTGACAGCACATAAATTTGACGGGATATCTACATGGATAACGTTTTATTTAAGCCCATGTGACTATGCAAAATAATATTAAGAACGCAGTTCGGGTTGCACGCAGTTCGGGTTGTACGATTAAAATACGAAACACAAATTGTTTGATAAAAGAAATTAAAGGTAAGTACATAAGCACATAAATACATACAATATGTATATATGTGACAATTAGATATGAGCACACGCACGTACGTTCGTACGTACGTACGTACGTACGTATCAGCTAACGCTAACAGCTAATACATATCATTAACTGAAATGAATGAGATGATTGGTAGATCAATATTTTTAATAAATTTTTATTGGCGATAATGAACTTAACAGTTAATCAGTCTTTTGTGAAGATAAAACTTTTTTCACAACTTCAACAACGACTTTTTTTGGAGCTTTAGCACTATCAAGATTCAATTCTTTCATGATTTTTCCCAAATCCTTAATTCCAACATCATTTATGTCCAATTGATCAATAAATTTTACAACTTCAAGTTCAATTTCTTGAACAGACATTTGTTGAGGTAAGTAAGAATTCAAAATAAGTAATTCAGAAGATTCATTTTCTACGAGATCTAAACGATTAGCCTGAGTAAATTGAGCAATAGATTCTTGTCGACGTTTAATTGCACGATTAATTATAGTATAAACTTCATGGTCAGAAGCAGAAAAAGATTTAGAAGTTGGCGATTTGCTTGCATAAGTAACATCCGAAAGAAGACCCTAAAAGGATGGTTTATAAAGAAGCCAGAACGAAAAGCGACAAAATAGAATAAAAAAAAAAAAAAAGCATAATTACTCGAATGACATTCAATTTTAATTGATCTTTATTTTTCATCGCATCCTTTACATCATTTTTTAAACGTGAAAGAAGAGAACCATCCACATCTAATAAACAAATCAAAATATAAATAAAAATAAAAATAAAACACGAAAAAAAAATACGTATAGAAAAAGTTTTTTAAAAAAAAACCTTTAGAAAGAAATCGAGGACGAAAATTATTGGATATAGAGAAAAGAAGATTAGAAGATCTTAACAGGGATCGAGATACAGGGAGTAAAAACATTAACATTCTTAGAATCGCAAGATTCTCAAAAAATTTTTTAGAAAGTTGGTAAGACCAATAAGAAGAATGATTTGGTAACAGATAATCACATTAATCAACAGGCTGCATATGCAAATCAAGAGATTTAAAAGAGTAAATAAATGATTGGGACGTTAATATGAAACACGATGGTGAAACGAACGAAATTGCAAGTGCATGTGT
Organism: Gigaspora rosea; assembly: GCA_003550325.1. NCBI lineage: Eukaryota > Fungi > Glomeromycota > Glomeromycetes > Diversisporales > Gigasporaceae > Gigaspora > Gigaspora rosea. The sequence goes on from QKWP01001130.1 coordinate 69,116, forward strand.
GGCTTGTCTAGAATCTTTTCTTTATAAATATTTTCGTGTTACTTAAAGATTAAATTTTTTCTCGCAACACAACCGATTCATACAATCTTCCAATTTTCCGACTGCAGTAAGATTTGATGACTATATAAATTTATTCTAGTTTTACTGTAATTTGCCAAAAATAAATATCCGAAAAAAAAATTATTTTATTCCCGTAACAATACCGATACAATCGATATCGAAATCTTCATATGAAGTCGCATGACAAGATCTCATGACGAAGTCGCGCGGTATTCTTTCCGGTCACGGAACAAGTGTGACTTAAGTAGTACTTTGTGTTATGTTATTAATGTGATGAGTGTTATAACATTAGTATATGACTGGCAGATGACTTCCACATGCATTATCATCGTAAGTTAACTGCGCTTTGTTTGTGTGCTTGGCGTTTTTAATGATATCATTACTATGCAGCAGTTGTTAAGAACAGTCCGGTCATCGTATCAACTCCGTAACAGGTTTACGCGTAAAATGGTTATTGTTTCGCTATTTATCGGAGTATTAATTTATGTACCACTGTTTTTTAACTATGCAATGGGTTAGTTTGAATTTTTTTTTAATAATGATAATATATTATATAATTTATAATTAATTTATTATTTTTATTATACAGTATTATTAGTATAATACTGTAGTAGTCTAAGTAGTCTACTGTAGTATTATTAGTATTATTATTATTATTATTATTTTTTTGGTTTATTTATAATATATCATTATATATCATAATATATCATAATATATCATACAGTCATAACAGATAATATACTGATAATATACATAATATATATCATTATTATATTATATTATCATTATGTATGATTTATAATATACAGTATTATAGAAAATTGTTTGCTTAGAAAATCTTACTATATCTAGATCCTTTCTTACCCTAAAATTTCGGTCTCGTTGTTTCGCGCTCTGTCTCGCTTTTTTAAATTTTCTAATAAAGTATAATATTACATTTTTTAAAAATATTACTTCATTTTTTTTTTTTTTCCTTTGTATCCTTATGTGACACTAACCTTATTTTTTCCTTCTTTTTCTTTTTCTTCACTTTTCTTCCTTAAATTTCACGTCTTTTTTTTTTATCTTACTTCTTTCAACGCCACAATGAAATGGATCGGGCAAAGAAAATTGCATGCAGAAAAATTTATTAGGAATAATCCGTTATGAAAACCCATCATAATGGACAATATTTGGAAATATATGGAGTATTTAAAAAAAAAATATCGATAATGGGTTGCTGTATATGAACATCTGTTCGATGATTTATACTATCGGACTATGTGTAACATCGGACTGGTATTGGCTTTATTCTGGGTTTGCCAAATAGATTCATTCGTGAACCTTTGGTGATATTTATGGTATGGTACAAGACTACAATAAACACCCTGTTTTTTGTTCTGCTCTAACCTCCCCCACTCAAATTACCGCTACTCTTGAATAACCGCCCCCTCCGACAACGCTTCCACCTTTTTGTTTTTGCATCTTTTTCATTCTATTTTTTTTATTTTCGCGTCGCTTTGTCGACTATCGCGTGTTTTCCACTCTCAAATATCGTCCTCTGTGTTCGTCCCTTCTACCAACGCGGACTTCTTCTAATCTTTAACTTATATTTTACCTTTAATAGTGAGCCTGCGTTCTCGAAAGATCTCTTGTTAAGACATGTTCTCTCTTCACTCATCATCAATTTTCTTTTAACCTCGTTCCTTGTCTCCTATTATTCTATTATAAAACTATTTCTTACTCGTTCCATCACGACGCCAGCTAATTTACTTATTTATTTATTAACTTATACTGACTCTTAAAAAAAAATAAAAAGGTCTCTTTTGTATTCTTTTTATTTATTTTTTTATTTCTTTCTATTGCGTTTGAAGGAGGTGCGGCTAGTTTTCACGACTTTATTTATTACTAGAGATTATTTTTTCAATTCTAACCGCTCTAAAATTATAAGGGACGCCACGTTATTATTGATTGTTTGACCTAGGCACTTATCATAACACGTGTATCTTAATTTATCTTTCGTGTGCCTTTTTCCTTTTTTTTTTTTTTTTTTTTTTTTTTTTTTTAATTCTTATTACTAAAAAAAAAAAAAAAAGAGAAAAAGAACATTATTTTTTTTTTTTTTTCTTATCATTGTAAGGGTTTATAAAAATTTTGAATGGCTTCAGCTCAACTCTCTCAGTTTACTCACATGTTTTCAATTTCATCAATTCCGAAAAATCCTTCTGATACCTTGTTCCCTCTTAATATTCCTTTCTATAAACATAATAAAATTTCTGATATTTCTAAATCATTGGAAACGCGAAAGGATCCTAATTTCTTAGATATTAGAAATAATAATCTTGATAATATCTCTAGCTCTAGTTCTTCGCGATCTCTTCCACGCGTCGTTTTTAGTGCTAAATTTTCTCCTCAGAGACCTATTTCTCCTAGTGATTTCTCATCAAGTCCTGCTTCATATAGTTCTGCTGAAGATGATATCGGTTCCAATGATCATTATTCCAATGAGCACGATTCAATATCACCTCTTGCATCTTTGGCTATAATTGCAAGTAAGATCCATCATCATCTTTCTCCTGTTCTCTCCGTTGCAAGTAGTGTAGCATCTAGTCCTCCTTCAAGTCCTTGTCCTGCTAGTCCTCGTCGTTCTTCTAGAAAACCAAAACCAAGTAATCGTTCTAAAGATCAAATACTGGGTAAACGACGTTTATCTGGCCCTGCTACACGTCTAAGAAAACATACATCTACTATTTCTGAAGATGATGAAAGAGAATTATATTATCGTGAGCGTGCAGCTCCAATACCTACTGCTCTTGATGCTCCTTATACTAGACCAAGACGTATTCCATTAACTAATGCTCATGGTGTTATTGGTTATGGTGGTTATAATCCTGTTCCATCAAAAAATCCAAATTATCCCGTTCCTCCTTCAAAAACTACCATAATGTCAACTTGGTCTCCTTATCAACGTAGAATTTTCTTAGCTTCTTATTTAGAACATGGAAAAGATTTTTCTTTGATTGGTAAAAAAGTACATAAAACCACTGCCGAGGTCGTAGAGTTCTATTATCTAATTAAACATACTCCTGAATTCAGAATGGCAAAATCTATGAAGAAAGAATTTGAATTATATGAAGAAGATCTTAATAAATTCGATGCTCAGGTAAAAGGTCTTGCTAAATTGGCCCATGGGAAAAAAGGTGGTCGAAAAAAGAAGGCAATTCGTACTTGATTTTTTTTTTTTTTTCAAAATTTTTGGGTTTGGACATTTATATATATATACATAAAAATTATATACACTTTTACATAAAATGCCGACCGGCTTGGCAAAAAAAAAAAAAAAAATTACCGTTCGTTTGTAGTTTATTCTTGTATTTCATAATATCACGATTTATTCCTTAGAAATTTTTTTTTATTTAATTTCTTTTGGTTTCATTCGTTAAAATTTTTTTTTTTTTCCTTTAATTCTTTTAGGATATTGTTGATTTTTCATCTTGTTTTTAATTTGTTTTAATACATTTTTTTTCTTGTATTTATGTACACTTGTAACTTTTTTTAGATTCATATATAGAGGTCTTTGTACATTTAAGCCTCATCGAAAAAAAAAAATTTTATTATTATCGTTATTATTTTTCTTTTTACTTTATATGCATGATCAAAAATTCTTTGTTTTTTATTTCCTTTTTTTTTTTTTTTTTTTTTTTAAATTTTTTTTTTTTTTTTTTTTTTTTTTTTTTTTTTTTTTTCTTTAAATATATTTATTATGTTATTTATTTATTCCCTTTTATCAGACCATTTAAATTTCTAGGATATTTGTGCATGTTTTATGATGATGGTGAGCGGATGGTAAAAAATGATGCCAAATACATAAAATATATATATAAATAGATTTTTGCTAGCATAAAAAAAAAATTAGGATTTGAAAAAAAGAAAGTAGATTTGATCAGAGAGTTGAGCAAGTTGTTATGTTTTACCATTTACTTTTCATTTATTCATCCTACCAAATAAAAAAAAAAAAATAAATAAAACTTTTCAATCTTTTAACAATTTATTTAAAAATTCGGAATTTTACTCTAAAGCCACGTGAAAATTTTAATTATATATTAACGTTAACGTTAATGGTTTAACGACATTAAAAAAAAATTGATCCGTGCTTCGTATCGGTATATAATCTTGATTCAAGTACGTATGTACATACGTAATATTTATTAATTCGAATTGTCTTTTTAAGCATTTATTTTAAAAAAAAGTTTTTTTTGTATATATAATAAATAAATATATTTATCATGTAAATATATGCTATAATAAAAAAAAAATTTTTTTAAATATATACATACTTTATTAAGCGATGATTCATTGTTAACAAATTATTTACTATACAAAGTTAATAACCTAAAAAATGAAAAAGGTAGTTACTAAATATAGTATATTATACATACATTATTAAAGTTAAATATATATACTGTAAATTTTAAAAATTTTTTTTTTTTATTAATTATTATTAACCAAATCAATTACTTAAAACTATTCATTTTTTTTAATACAGTATATCACAAAATTTTATGAATTACTTAAGACTATTCATTTTTTTTAATACAGTATATCACAAAATTTTATTAGTAAAAACTTTATGCAAACAATCTAACAAATAATAGAAAAATATGGTACGTGCGTAAGCACACTGTATATCTGATATATCTGATATATCAGATATATGATGTTAAATGCTTCATAGTACTGTATATACAGTAAATCTTTATTAATAAAATTTTTATATTATTATATATATATATAGTTTATTTATAGCATTAATATGTAAAAGGAAATTTTAATATATTTAAAATTAGTTGAATATCAATACATATTTTATTTGTTTAAAATTAATCTTTTATAATTTAAAATTTTAATACAACGGTTACATGAATTAATGAACAAATATAAATTCAATAAAGAAGCATGTTCCCATATTTCCCATACGCATCAATGTCAAATTTATTGCAAGATTAATTCATAACACAGTAAATTATAATAAAACTATTAAAAAATTGAGTTATTTTATTGAAACGCAACATCAAAACGTTCTGCCATCACTGGACCACCACCACTCGCGAATCCAGTACCTGATATATATATAATAAATTATGAATATCAAAATTTATGTTGCTAAATGATTTTTACAGAATTAAAGAATATTTACCTTCACCCGACATGTCTGCAATATCTTTGCTTCGACATTTTTCGCCACAAACAAAACATTGTTTGGAATTTTTAACAAATTTTTCAACGCAAATCTTACAAATTACATGTCCACAACGTTTCATTACTTAGAACAAGTTTGGTTATAAAAGATATTAGAGATAATATGAATAATTTGATTAAAATGAAATGAATTTATTTACGTACAACAAATCTTGACGGAGTTTGTTAAGGTTTTACGACATGAAGGACAAACAAAACTAGTTTTTTTAGTATTGGGGTCTATATCTTCAGTAAACTTTGTCGGTATGAAATTTTTCACTCTATGTCATGTCAGGAAATTAGTTAAAAGTATTAGAAATAGAAATAATAAAATAATAATATAAATATATACCCAAAAGGATGTTCAGGATCAGAAGCGGTACACATTGTCTGCAGTTTCACCGATTTTATTTTATCAGGATCCGCAGATGGAGTAAGTGACGGCTAGGAATATAATACACAAATATATAATTTATTAAATATTGTAGCATAAAAATATAATTTTAAAAGATATAATTACATGACACGTACCAACCAGAAGTTAGGTAATTTTGGTTTAGATGCAGCCGCCTATGACAGAAAAGTGTTACTAAATAATTGTTTTAAAATATGTTGTAAATCACGATTAATCTAAATACTTGTTCATCCTCTAATCTTTTCATTGCATCTTGTTGTTCACGTATAGCTATTGCTTCGACTTCATCTTCATCAAGACGAAATTCACGTTTTTTTCCGGCTATCGTTATAAACTTTTTAGTTATCTAATAGTTTAAGGAAAGAATGATATAATAGGAAAACAGATACAATCGGATTATCCGGATAATAAATTTACCTTGAAATGTTTCACCACTTTCTATGGCTTTAATACTTTTTGTAGAATCTGGTGATTTACCATTTTCTATTGTTTTTGTTGAATTATTTGTTGTTTTTGTTGAATTATCTGTTGATGCTTTCGTTGGTTCTTCCGTCTTTGATCCAGATGATGGAGCAATTCGAACTTGTTGCCTCTCAAAATCATGGATTACTGCCTCTTTAGCCATTTGTTCTTTTCTTTTAGATTCTTCAATTTCATCTTTTGCTCTTGCTTCTAATAAATTTTGTTGGCGTCGGATTTCTTTCTTTTGAGCTAAAAGATTTTCTAGTATACACTCTTTACAATATAGATGACCCTGATCACAACATATAGGATCACGAGCTCTTTGAAGACAAAGAAAACAGGCATCAAATTCTCGCATCGAATCTCGACCTAACCGTTGCTAGAAAAAAAAAAAAAAATGTTCAAAATTATAAAGGTCGAAACTACACACGTTTTTAATTTAAATCGCGTTCATACCCTTTTTGTACCATAGTTTAATGCCTTGCCTTCGGCATACGTGAAAAATGAAAGTGCTGTATTGTTTTTACTATGGCGTGGCATCTTTTAGCAAAAAGTTTCAGAACTCTTGAAACTTTTGATACATATATTTACAAGTGGCTGTCATGTGATATTCTACTCTTTTACTATCACAAGACATTCATATGATTGGCTAATTTTTGTAGTGATAATTAACCAATCAAAATACATAATTTTTAAAATATCGTTCACACAAAAAAAACTTACAAACTAATAAAACGTGTAAAACAATTTATTATATTTTAAAGAATAGATAGATAAGTGTAGAATGGAGTAAATATAATCCAAACTTATTAAAGAATCTACATACAAGATATAAACCAAAACTTTAAACCCAGTCTTTTACTAAAGAACTTGTAATTAAACAGTTAAAATAAAAAGCTATTTAAATCTAACGTAATAAAGTAGTTTAAGGCAAAACCATTATAGTTACCTTACACTTAGTGTTTAAAATTCAAATTTGATTTTATGTTCTCAAAAAAACATTTTTTAAAATTTTAATGTTCTCAAAAATTTTTTAATGTTCTCAGTATTAGAAAATCAAAAATTTGTTTAATATTAAAAAATTTTATTAAATGTTCTCAAATAGAGAACATTTTTCAATAATTCATGTTCATAAAAATTGTTAAATGTTCTTTAAGAACATTAAGAATATCAAATTTTAAGCACTGCTTATACTATAGTATAATTTGATATAACCCAATAGGCTAGGAATGGTAAAGTCAGTTCAGGTCTGGTTTTGGTCCTAGGACCAGTGTTTAAAATTCAAATTCAAAATTATGTTCTCAAATGAACTAATTTAGAGTATTAATGTTCTCAAAAAATTTTTAATGTTCTCATTATATAGAATTTTATTTTTTAAATATGCATATATTTTATTGTATAAACCTATCTTGGACTTTTAAATAAAGTTGTAGACAAAGGCTTTCTGATTTTAATAGTACTTAGAACATTTAAATTGGTTGAATTGATCATGTGATATACTTATTTAACTTTTTGCAACTATAAATCTTTTCTTCAAATATGTAAAAAAAAACTAATACTAATAACATTTTAAGAACATTTTATCAGTACAAAATGTTCTCAAATAGGAGAACATTATTTTAAATATTTATGTTATTAAAAAAAATTTAGTGTTTTCATGAGAACATGAGAACATCAAATTTTAAACACTGCCTAGGACTAGTGAATAGACCCATCTAAAATCTTTACCTGGGTCATTTGATGGGTAGACAATGTGCCACCTGGGTGGAAACAAGTTACCGGTAGTTCAAAAAAGGCACCACCCAGGTCACCTGACAGATGTGATTGAATAATAGATTTTCCAAAATTTGAACGCGACATGACAGGTGACCCGTCAGGTCACCTGGGTCAATTAAAAAATCTCAGGTGGTTAATATAAAGGGGCATCCATAAATAACGTTATGCAGTGTTGTACATGGGACAGTTGGGACATACGTTGGGACATTTTGGGACATTTTGGGACAATTTTATAAATTGAAATTACTTAAAATTTTATTAAGATAATCTAATTAAATTTTTTTAAAAATGTGTTCAGCACCTAAAAAAATATATAATTTTATATTTTTTAAAATTAATTTATTAATTATTAAGGCTTAGGACATAGTTGGGACACTTGGGACGCTGGGACGTTGGGACGTTGGGACATAGCAAAAAAAGGCTGGGACAGTGAAAATGTACAACACTGACGTTATGTACCCCCTCATAGTAGCACTTGACCCCCTCTCTACTATATAAAAAAAAATTCAAAATCTGTATGTTTATATATAAAATTTTACAAAAAACTTGAATATATTGTGACACAGTAATCTGATTTGGATGATTTAGGTACTATTCGATTCGTCTCAGTGAGACGAATCCAATGATGCCAAAATCATTTCATTTGGATCACTGGATCAATAGTTATTCACAAAAAACCATTGATTTTATAGTCATTTTATAAGAAAACATAATAACCAATAGTATTTGGCCAATAACTTTTGATCCAGTAATCCAAATGAAATGAAATTAATACCATTCGACTCCTCTCACCGAGACGAATCGAATGGTACCAAAATCATTAAATTTAGACTACTGGATCAGTTTTTAGACGATTTTTTCTAAAAAAATTGCATTATATTTTTTTGACCCCTCTACTTAAGAGGAAAAACGTTATATTTTGTCAGACCCCTCCCCCCTCTTGTATAACGTTATTTCTGGATGCCCCCTAACTAGTGATTTGACCCAGGTGTATATAACCTATAGTTGGTAGTAAAATTAATTTTACAATTAATACAGTTATAGCATTGCTATATTTTTTGTCGTAATTGCTATGAGCCGTAAAACCATAACGCTATAATGCCGTAAAGCCATAATGCATAAAGCCGTAATAGAACCCGGACATCTAGTATAGAGGTCATACTTGTTTTTTTTTAGCAAAACTCTTGAAATTTAAGAAGCAAAAAACAGTTTTTGCCAATTATTTTGGCATCCAGTAGACCAATTTGAACAAACTTTTTTTTAAAATAAAGCTCTTAGTGAAGCGCATCTAACAAAAAAAGTTTATTCAATTCTGATCACTAGATCAAAAGTTATTTAAACAAATATATTTTGTTATATTCAGCAAATTGGGCCAAAATTGGCCAAAATCCAGTTAGAGCGCTGACATTTATTAGGTAATATTTTAGGAGGTGGGGGTCAAAAAAAATCTTATTTTAGTTAAATTTGATTGGCTAAATTCTATTTATAGATTTTACTTGGGGGTGGAGGGAGAAGCCCATGGATATTAGGTAATAAATGTCAGCGCCCTTATGATTTATATGAAAGATGTCTGGGGTCCTGCCATAATGCTGTAATAGGACCCTGGACATCTCTGATATATGTTATATTTTTTTTTAGCAAATTGATTCAAATTTGATCTAAGGTTCAAATTTAAATTTTAGCAAATTGAAGTTAATTTTAAAAAGGGTCATAATTGAATATTTTGGCGAATTACAAAGATTTTATGCATGTTATATTTTATTTTTAGCAATTTACCCACATTTTTGCAAAAATTATTGTAACAAGTTAAGTTGCGCTATAATGATCGATCCAGATATAACAAGTTGTTAATGGCTATATAGAGTAAAGTGATAATCAATTATAATTAAAAA
>QKWP01001130.1:96743-120826 GCA_003550325.1 Gigaspora rosea
AAATGAGTTTTCGTTAAATTCATATAAATTTTGACATGATTGACTTTTTTTAATTATAAATGAAAGTCGAATTACATAATAAAAAATCAAGATAATGTAAAAAGAAAAATTACATGAGGCTGCGTAGAGCCAACACGTCACGAGTTTACCCGATAGTCACCTGCCGTCTTTAACCAATCAATATCGTGAAATTTGATTGATCCCGGATCAGTCCGAAAATCAAAACAAATAATTAAACTCAAATATCTCAAAATAAAATATATGTAAAAATGGGCCCTTTTAATTGAAGACACTCCATATATCGATTAATATCTATATATAAAATTTCGTGATGAATTATATATATAAATTTAACTAAATAATTTTGATAATAAATTATTATAATTAGTCTTTTTTTTTTGATATAATAATATTGTAGTTACTAATTACTATGAGAACACTATTTTTATTTTACTTTTCTCAAAAAAATTTTAATAAAGAACAGTAAAAAATTTTTACTGTGCACAAATTTAAAACAGTGTTCTTATGAGAACTCTGAAAACACTAATTTTGATCATTGGTTGCAATGACATATGCATTGTAGCCCTTCATATTGCCTTCTTACTAAGTGTACAGAATAGCAATCTTGTAGATTCAGCTACCCTAAAGAGGAAAGTCATTATACCTTCTTACATGAAGATTGTTAGGCCACCCTGAACTTGTAACGGCAAGAAATGATCCATATATTAATCTGCATAACCGATTTCTGTTACAAGGATGGAGAGCCAATATTGATCTCAGACCTATTCTTAGTATTCATGTGGCCATACAATATATTTCTAAATATGCAGCTAAGGCAAAACCGCGATTAGTAGGATTTTCAGATCTATTAGATCAAATACTTCATAATAGTAAGACCAATGATCGATTATTTGCCCTAGTTCAAAAACTATTACTTTACAGTATTACAGAACAAGACATATCGGCTTAAGAGACATGTCATCTTCTTTTTGAAATTCCATTTTATTATTCAAGCCACACATTTATTTCGTTAAAAAAGCATCACGATAGCTTTGTGATACAGGCATTAGAGGAAATAAAAACTATGACGTTAAAAATGTTGGATGGACTATATGACCTATTTTAAAAACATATTGGGATTGGCTCCAAGTTTGAAGATTTTTCTTTATATAGATTAAACTTTAACACATAAATTTACTAATAATCAATAGAGAAAGAGCAAAAATAAAAATATTATACTTATCTGGCCACAACTGTCACCATTATGAGATGGTTCAGATTGGAAAGAGTTTTGCCGTGTAAAGGTTCTGCTTCATGTTCATTATCAAGATATTCAGCTACTAACTCAAGATGATACTATTTCATGTCAACGTTATATGGTAGGGGTCTTAGCTGGGTCGGGTCTAACCCAACCTGGATCAGGTTGGGTTAGATCAAACCGGGTCGGGTCAGACTCGGGTCAGAAAAAACTCAGGTCAGGTCAGACCCGGGTTAGGAAAACCTGAGCCGGGTTGGGTCAAACCCGGGTCAGACCTGAGTTAATGATAGATGACGCATGATGAAACTATTTATTGCAAAAATAAATAAATAATTAATTTATTGATTATAAAAAAGTATTCATCTGATAAAAAGAACTACATATGTTCAATTTTTGCAAGTAAAATTCTCATGATCTAGTGATCGGATCTGCATTATTTTAAAGTAAGTATGCAGCAATCACAGATCGGAATTACCAGAAACGTAAGTGTATAAGGAACATAAGTGTATGGTTTTACTAGCATCTAAATCGAAAACAAAATCTTAAAGCTGATTGGTGTACATTTTTTCTCATGATCATTATCTATGTAACATAAAATTTCTAATTTTAGAGGGAAGTTAAAGTGAAATGAAATTTAGTTAGGAGGTTTATATATTTTATATCAAGAATGCGGCGGTTTATACAGCATGTAGATTATGTATTAACCTCCACTCTAACCCAACTCAACAATTTCATGTATAAAACTTATTGTAAATTGGTCATAAGATGATTATATATTGCAAAAATTTGTTCTTCCTTAGTAAATGATTGGCTTACATATGCCGTTGCGCAGCACATGTAAACCAATCATATACTTTGATAAAGTGATAACTAATGTTACTTCATTATTATGATCACAGGGCTATCTGCTGGTTATTTCTAATAAGAAAAAATTACTGGAACCCCGAAGAAAAATTTGGGCCTCTCGGAACCCTGGCTAAAAATTAATTTGGATATTGCAACTACGTCTAACTGAGAACCATTTCTCAATTCCCTTAAAGAAATTCAATTGTGAGGTTTGAAAAAAATAAAAATAACCGACCTGGAAAAGTGGGACGAAATCTGAAGCGGTAAAAATCAAAATTTCCAGAAAAACGATTAGATGAAAGGACTTTAGGTGAATTGACCGAGAGATTTGTTCATCATCTCCTAGACATTTTGGAAAAATCCAAATTAAGTGCGGTAGACAAATTGTTTTATATGACTATGATGCGTGGTAATGTTACTAATATAATCGACTTTATCGCTCAAAATAGCCACGAAATCAACCAATTAACCAAATAAAAAATTTTAGCCTCGTTGGATTTACAGGAATGATCTGATATTCTAATCAACCTGTCTGATCGACAAAAAATTGACGAGAACTTGGAAAAAGAAACTAAGGAGGAAATTAAAAAACAGCAAGAAGAGTAATATTTGCGTGAAAACAAAAAGCCATTGAAAGAAGACTTAAAAAATCTCATGGTTATGGCAGTGAGGAAATGAAAAAGTGTTTGGAACATTTGGAAAAAGAACCTTATCCGGAATATGTGAAAAAAGTTGCTTATGATGAAATCGAGCGCTAGAGGCCATGCACCCTAGTTCAAGTGAGGCTAGCATAGTCCGTGTGTACGTTGACTGGCTCAATGGCTTGTCACTTAAAGTAAAATCAGTTTTAAATTTTAGCCAACTTTTATTAAAAAATGATTCATAATACCAGTACGATTACATGAAATGTGAGAAGGATAGTTCCGTTCAACTTTTTTGATGCACTATGTTGATTTTTGAAAAATCTTTTTTGGTTGGAATAATGATTTCAATTACAATATACCATGTGTGAGAAATGGTTTAATTAATGTTTTTGGGTGTGGCCTATGCTAATTTTCACAAAATCCGTTTTTAGTAGAAGTAATTAGAGATGGGCACTTTCGCATGATTGCATGGCTGCATGCATTTGCATGAATACTGCATGCTGCATGAAATTTTTTAAAATGCTGCATTTTGACCATAAAAAATTTTATCTGACAATAAAATTTTTAAATAATAAGAGTTTATAGAATTTTATTGATAAAATTCTATAAACTCTTATGATTAACAAAATTTTACTAATTAGAAAAGTGCAGTAAATTACATGTTTAGGGTTTATATAGGTTCTGACTTCCCTAGCAATAGGACTATTGACCAATTAAATTTTATAATATTTAAAAAAAAACTCAAAAACACCTTTAATCTGAAAATAAGCTACCCCACAATCAACAAAAGTCGCTATATAGTAAAGTCTAAATTTTACTAAGCAAATCGATTAAAATTGTTTAAGTAAACTTATTCAGCAGATTAAAATACACTTACTACAAAATTTTATAAGTATTAGAGAATTTTTTATTAATTGACTTTTGATTTTTACGTTCAATGGAAAAATTAAAATTTTTTAAAAAAAATATATTCGCCCACAATCGACAAAAGTCACTATATAGTAAAGTTTAAATTTTACTAAATAAATTGATCAATTTATAAGTACTAGAGAATTTTTTATTAATTGACTTTTGATTTTTACGTTTGACAGAAAAATTAAAATTTTTTAAAAAAATATATTCGATAAATGTAAAAATTAAAAAGTTAAATAATAAAAAATTCTTCAATTTTAATAAAAATTTCAGGGTATGTGTATTTTAATCTTCCAAACAAGTTTATTTAATCAATATTTATTGATTGGCTTAGTAGAATTTAGACTTTACTATGTAGCAACTATCTGCAATTAACTAAAAATCGATTTTACTTCAATATTATTAGCTATTTAGACTATATATATATATAGGACGTGATAAATGAGGGACTTCCTAGAAAATTATGTGATTTACTGCACTTCCCTTAATTCTAACTTAATGTATTAAGTAAACATGTTCAGTGCCTAAAAATGCATTAAATTGGCAGAGTTGTTTTTTATTTTATATTAAGACCAAAATATGAAATTATACTCTGTGTGTTATTTTTGCAAAAATATAGTAGATAAAAAATTTTTTGTATAAATGCATGTTGCATTAATGCTTGCATACTGCATAAATGCCGCATTTGCATGAAATTTTTTAAAATGCTGCATTTTGCCCATTTCTAGAAGTAATGGTTTTTGGGAGGAGTAATGACCCAGGTTCAACCCGGGTTGGGTTGGGTCAGATCCGCGTCAGATTTGACATGAGCTGGGTCAGACCCGGGTCGGGTTTGGCATGAGGCGGGTCAGACCCGGGTCAGGTTTGACATGAGGCGGGTCAGACCCAGGTCGGGGTTTGACCCAAGTGGGTCTGACCCAAGTCAGGCCCAAACCAGACCCAACCTGACCCATTAAGACCCCTAGTCCAGTGTTGTCACTTGGACGTTTTTTGGACACTTTGGACATTTTTTCAAATTAAAATTACTTAAAATTTTATTAAGATAGTCTATTTTAATTTTTTCACCAATGAGTCCAGCACCTAAAAAAATATATAATTATATATATTTTTTAAATTACTTTATTGATTAGTTAAACATGGGACATAGGCTTGGACGATTTTGGACAATCTTGGACGTTGGACAAAAAACATAGTATGGACACATCCAAGTAACAACACTGCTCTAGTCACTATCTTGATGAAATCAATGCTGACCCAATGGATTTACTTGGACCTTCAGTAGATGAGGAAAATGAGACTACAGATAATGAAAGTCAAGAAGATGAATTTGATAAAAAAGAACAAGATAAATACCGATTTGACTGGATGTTTCTTGCAGAGATGGGCCCTTATTCAACTATCGATTGTTTTTCCGATCTCAAATCCTGAAACATTGATAGAAATTATAACTGGATTGAAGATGCTAGGCAACATTATTCTACTACTTACCTTGCCGAAGCAAATTCCTTCATTCAAAAAGTATCTAGTCGTAATTGTGATGAAATCGAAACTGAAGAAAATAAAGGTTCAGTTACCAATATTATTGATTACAAAACTTTAAATAAAAAGCAAAAGATAGTCTTTAAACGATTAGAATTGCATTATTACAACATACTTACAGGTTGTGAAAAAGAGCCACTAAGAATTATTATTATAGGAACTGCAAGTACTGAAAAATCCTATTTTATTAAAGCAATCAGAAGTACCGTACGGCACTGACTATAGTATCCCCTCGATATAATACCCCCAATAGATAAGACCCGGGTACAATTCACGGGGTTGCATTTGCGGGTATGGAATAATACCCGGGTATATAAATTTCACTTATTACAATACCCCCTTTAAAAAAGACCCGGGTATAATCCACAATTTATATTTTATTTAAGAATTAAAATTCATTTACCGTAATCGCTTAACCATAATAGTGCAATTTATTTATGCAACTAAAAAAAATTTTAGTTATCATAATACATAAAAATAAAACACGATAATAAACTTAGTTAGCAAAGCATGAGCAAAGCTTAAAGGCTTTGCGATTTGAACTTATACGCTTTATTAAATTGCATACAAATTACGGTGCTAGTGATATATGCATTAAAGTCATAGCCGAAATATTATTTATATTGCTAATTTTATCTAAAATTCTTTGCGTATAAAACTAGATTAAAAAAAATTCGAACAAATTAATATAATTCATAGAACATATAATAAAATTAAATTATTACGGTACTTACTTAAGCCCATTCATTAACGTAAGCAGTTTCTTCTGCGTAATAATCATCCTCACCATTGCTAATATAATGACTACCATTTTCACTAGCGTAATCATCGTCATCTTCGCTATTATTACCAGTATATTCGTCATCATTAACATGATTAACTTCGCTTTCACTACTATTCCCACCTTCATTTTCACTAACTTGGCTATCGTCATCGCTAATTAAATTGATTTCTTCCACTAAATTTAAATTAAGTTACCCGAATTATTTAATATATAAATTTATTAATTTAATGTTAAATTTTACCTGTATTATTATTTAAATGTTCACTTGTACTAACATTCAAACTTTCATTCGTATTATTACTGGAACCTTCTTCCGTATTATCGCTAGAACTTCCTTCTATATTATCGCTAGAACCTCCTTCCGTATTAACATTAGAACCTTCACTAATATCGTTTAATCCTTCTTGAATATATATATAATTACGCGAATTTGTTTGTGGTCCAAGTTGATCATAGTCGAAAATTAGATGGTCTTCTTTCCCATTCCGTGAATTAGAAATACCACAGCACTTGAAAGATTTACGTATAAGAATAGGATCTATATTGTTCCATGCATCTAATACCCACTGAGCAATTAAATTGTATGCAGGACGTTGAATACGACCTTTTTTGGTAAAAGTATGAATTTCACTGGCCATCCAATCGTTATAGTAATTTCGCACCTATATTAGACAAATAAATTAATAATATATTTATTTATATAATAATTTGTACGTATATCTTACCCTTGCTTTAAATGATTTGTTAATAGCAACATCCAATGGTTGAACTTTTGAGGTTAAACCTGATGGAATTACAGCTAAATTTGTATTTTTTTCAGAGAACCGACGTTTAACTATATCTGTAATATGACCAGCAAATGAATCTAAAACTAAAAGTGAACGTGGGTCTACGGATGTTCTTGATCGCAAATTCCACACATTTTCAATCCACCATAACATCTCATCTTCATTCATCCATCCTTTAGGATTTGTACGTACAAAAACTCCAGCAGGAAATACTTGACGTGGAACATTAACTAATTTAAAGATAATAACTGGAGGCAATTTAGTTCCATCGGCTAAACAAGTAAGTACGACAGTAAAACATGATTTTTCATGTCCACAGGTCCGAATTGAAACTGTATTTGCACCACAATTATCAATTGTAGTATTATTTGGAAGATCGAATGATAATGGAGTTTCGTCCATGTTACCCATTAAGGTAAGAGGATAATTATATTGAATTCGATGATAGAGTACAAAACTTAAAAACTCTTGTTGTTGCAATTGCAGATCTTCAGGGAGTTTTTGAGCTACAGATGTTCGACGCCGATTACTTAATTTGTAACGAGTCATAAAACCATCGACCCACTTATTGCTAAATTTACTTTCCGTAATACCAGGATAATAGGTAATATAGGGTGATTTTTGAGATAACGTTTTGGCCTTAATTTGTACCATAGCACGAGTCACAGGTTTTAGCTTACTGCGTAATTCTTGTACCCAACCAAAAATTGCTTTTTCTAACTCAGGATATTTAGGTGGTCTTCCCTTATTCATTCGTTTGATATGAGGTGAGACGTTCATTAACTTATTTTTTTTGTTACGCCAATCTCTTACTTGTTTTGGTTCAAGATTAAATTTGGTAGCTGTTGCTCGAACACTCTGACTTGGGTGCTTTTCAAGGTATGTAACAATAGCAAGTTTTTCACGTGCGTTCCATTGTCGTCTACTTTTATTTGTTACTCTTGCACGTCCACTATTCTTATTTCCACGAACGCGTACCATTGTAACTTTAATAGGTTAACAGGTAAAAAAAAAAAAATTTGATTTCGCGATTTTTCGGGCTATGATGCATTTATGATGCAATTTATGACGTAGCCACGGCATGCTAATACCGGTATATTAATTATTAATTACGAAGTAAATCGTATACTGCGGCCATGCTATAAATTACATCACGGCACCACCCCGTATACCGGTATCAGTAATTTTATTATAACCATGTAAAAGACCCCCCTGCTATAGTATCCCCGTTACAAAATACCCCATACTTGTATATCCCCCCTGTAAATAGTACCCGGGTGGGTATTATTTAATAAATTTGGCAGTTGAATGAAAAATACCCGGGGTACTGTAGTCAGTGCCGTACGGTAGACTTCATGGGATGGCAGAAATTGGGTCAAAATTTCTAGTAGTAGTGCTTGCTCCAACCGATATCGCAGCATTCAATATTAATAGGTCAACAATTTACTCAATGCTTTTAATCCCAATTTCTATTAGCATTCACCTCGATATAAGTAGTAAATGACTAAATCAGCTACAAAATAGATTAGAAAATGTTAATTATATTATTATTGATGAAAAAAGCATGGTAGGCCGTTGAATGCTTGCAATAATTGATATGTGGCTATGACAAGCTTTTCCTGAGCATAATAACAAAACTTTTGGTAGAAGATCAATTATAATGTTTGGTAATTTTGGTTAGCTTCCTCCTGTTCTTAATTATCCAATGTACACTATTAATACTATGCGAGATGCACTATCTAACAATGGTATAATAGCATATAGTCAATTTTAGGAAGCGTATAAGCTTAATATTATACAGAAATTTAGAAGTACAATGGGATTTTAGAGATATTTTTATATTATTGCATAATGAAGAATCTACTATTGATAACTAAAGAATGCTTAGCACATGATTTGAAGATAATATAAATAGAGTGGAGTGTGATTAATTTTCAAATGCTATCTTTGTCCTTACAAAGTGGACTGAAGTTAAT
The DNA here is from genome assembly GCA_003550325.1 of Gigaspora rosea. Lineage (NCBI taxonomy): Eukaryota > Fungi > Glomeromycota > Glomeromycetes > Diversisporales > Gigasporaceae > Gigaspora > Gigaspora rosea. The sequence continues at coordinate 105,491 of QKWP01001130.1, forward strand.
TTAATAAATACTAATATGCTCAGGTCCTTAAATGTTCCTATTGCAAAAATTCTTGCAGTACATCAAAGAGGTAGTACGAAGGCTAAAAATGCAGATTCAGATATAGCAAATGGTCTTGAAGCAGAATTGTTACTATTTAAAGATGCGCATGTTATGTTAATAGCGAACTTGTGAACAAAAGCAGGTTTAGTTAACACTTCAATAGGAACTATTCAAAATATATTGTTTGAGAAAGATTAGGCACCATCTTCACTTCTTACAGCAGTTTTTTATTACTTTTGATAATTACAAAGTACCTACCATAAGCAGTTTAGAAGGTGTAAAAGTTGTACTGATCGTTCCAATTCAACATACCTAGAAAGACAAAAATGGAATAACATTCTCATGCTTGCAGATCTCTATTTGTCTCGCGTGAGCTATTACAGTTCACAAATACCAAGGCCCTATCTTATCTAAAGATGTAATAGATATTGGTAGCAAAGAATTTACTATTGGTTTTTCTTTTGTAGCAGTGTCTCAGGTTCATGTTCTCCAAAATATTTTGTTTAAGCCGTTTAGTTGTGAAAGAATTCAACAAATTAAGAATTGTAAGCGGATAAAAGAGCAGCAAGAAGAAGAAATACAGTTGATTTCTTTAATACCTAAAAATTGAATGCATTAATCATTAGATCATAAAATCAACTTCATTACAAAATAACAAATAGAACTAGAATTAGTTTTTTTATAGAACTCGATTTTACTTTTTTTAAATAATTAATTTTAAAAAAAACGAATTATTTAATAAATTTGATTTAAACTAAATTATGATGGCTTTTAAAGCTAAAATTTTGAACCTTTCTATATCTGCTGGACTTTTAGGATTATTTCAGATTATTGCTATATTTGATAAAATATAATATTGGTAAAGAAGTTAAATTTGAAGTTCTATATAAAATAACCTGCTTTTAGTTAATTGATAATCTGCCTATTAACTGGAAAATAGCAAAATGTGACGTGCTTCTATCTAAAAGTTTTTTTCTTACTAAGTTAATGATATATGTCCACTAATTGAAAGTTGTAGAGCTCGCCGAAACGCATCTAATGGTGGTTAGATCATCTAAATCAGCCCAGTAGATAGCGAGTTATCATCGAAAAACGATTGGCCAACTATATAAAAATCTGTGATAGAANATCTAATGGTGGTTAGATCATCTAAATCAGCCCAGTAGATAGCGAGTTATCATCGAAAAACGATTGGCCAACTATATAAAAATCTGTGATAGAAATTACATATAAAAATCACTATAGACGAATGTAGCGTGCTTCCATCTAAAACTTTTTTCTTACTAAGTTAACAATACATGCCCAATAATTGAAAGTTGTAGAGCTCATCAAGACGCATCTAACAGTGGTTAGATCATCCAAATTGGCCCAGTGGATAGCGAGATATTATCAAAAAACGATTGGCCGACTATATAAAATCTCTATGTAAACAATATTTGTTTATATAGAGATTTTATATAGTCGGCCAATCGTTTTTTGACAATATATCGCCATATACTGGGCTGATTTGGATGATCTAATTACTGTTAGATGCATCTTGACGAGCTCTACAATTTTCAATTAGTGGGCATGTATCATTAACTTAGTAAGAAAAAAAGTTTTAGATAAGCATGCCACATTTCGCCTATATAGTGATTTTCATATGTAATTTCCATCACAAATTTTTATATAGTAGACCAATCATTTTTTGATAATAACTCGCCATCCACTGGGCTGATTTAGATAATCTAACCACCGTTAGATGCATTTTGGTGAGCTCTACAACTTTCAATTAGTGGACATGTATCATTAACTGAGTAAGAAAAAAGTTTTTAGATAGAAGCACGCTACATTTCGCTATTCTCCAGTTGACAGGGGGATTATCAATTAAATGATCACTGTACTCACAACAGAATTATATAAAATAACCTGCTTTTAGTTAAGCGATCACGTACTTGTAAAAAAGTTTTTTTATCTAAAGTGATATAGTACAACAGAGTTGCAGAATCAGTAAATTGTTTTGCAAAATAAATTTTTTTCATTTTATTCATGCGGCACGCGTACATACGGACAAAAAATTTCAAACTTACAATTTTGATCTGATTTTTCATTAAATATATGCATATGTATCAAAAAGGTAATTTTTTGAGATTAAATGCATCAAAAATGTAACTTTTGTATTATTTAATGTAAATACTAAGAGTCCATTGCTATGCTCCAAACAATAATTATATATCTGTATTTTAAAATAAAAAAAATTAATTTATTAATTAAGCTAGTACAAAATTTTAATTATAATAATAATTATTTAAAAGATTTTAATTTATTTCATATTGATTTAATAGAAATACCAGTTATTTAAATTAAAATAAAAGAATTTTTTAATTATTGGCCGGAGCGTAGCAATAGTCAATTAGTGTCTATGCAAAGTGATACAAAAATTACTTTTCTGATGTGCTTCAATTGTAAAAATCTTAACAAATTTTACTTTTTTGATATACTTGCATATATATGATATAAATCTTATCAGAAATGGTATTTGGAAATTTTTTGTCTGTCAGCACGCGTGTCTATATTTGTGCTTTAATGTTACCCAAACATATACATATTAACGCATTTGTGTAATATGTGAACATTATATGATGGGTTCCGGACATATTAAATATTTTGGCTCTGGCCCTACAATGCTATGCATTAGCCTAGTATTATATAGCTTGTTTGCTCATGGCTTAGTTACAAAAATAAAGTAAGATAAAATAGTGGTAGCAAAAAAAGCTGTAACAATATGATTTCAGCTTGATTTTTAATTATTAAAAAATAGTTTAGCTAAGTTCATTAGGGCGCTGACATTTATTACCTAATATCCATTTGCTATAGGGGCTTACCCCCCACCCCCAGATAAGATCTATAAATAGAATTTTAGCCAATCAAATTTAACTAAGGTATGATTTTTCTTGAACCCCCCACCCCCTAAAATATTACCTAATAAATGTTAGTGCCCTTATCATGATTAAAAAAAATGATGGCCAGAGACTACCTTTTTTGCTAATTGGCTAAAATTTAATATCTGCATTTTGCAACATAAATTTTTAGCAAAATTATTGTAAAGATTACTTAGAATGTTCTTAAGCAGCATGCTTGATATGATTAGCTATTGATTAAAACAGTGCTTAACCATTATAGCATTATTGATTAGATTATTTTTGAGGACTGGTAGTATGCTATTAAAGATTGATAGTATAGATGATAATATAATAATATAATTAAAATATGCTCATATATTTTCCACAATAGATTAATTTATGATTATGTTAGTACTCAGGTATTATGATTAATTAAAATATTGATTGCAATTAATGCTTGAGCAAATAAATATCTTTATCATTACTACCATTTTTTATAAATAGAAATAAAATAAAAATAAAATAATAAAAATGATGGATTAGCGAAAGGATAAAGAATCACGATACTTCCAAATTCTGTTTCTTTTTTTTTTTTTTTTAGAATTTACTATGAATCAACAGAATACAAAAAGTGCCTTTTTTATTTGTAGTGAATATTTTTAACATAAGTAATAAAGTAATGATTTGTCAATGTTGATTTTAAAATCTATAATAATAATAATAATATAAAGAGTATCAAATCACACTGTTGATGCTTTGAAAAATTCTGTATTCAGTAACTATGTAGCTCAGATCGGTTGGGTTGTAAAAAACTGTTACCTTGGTTCCACCATCTTGAAAAAAGCTACGGTACAATAGTGTTTATGTTATATCACAAAATACAGGAAACCAGAGAAATGGAAACCCGCTTGGCAAATTCTAAGTTAGGAGGTAATAGTGAAGATCTATGACGGCACTACCAAAAAGAAAGTGAGTGGCTGGGATTGGAATGAACCTAATAAGGGCAGGCTAAAATCTAAAACTACTGAGGTGGAATGGAACACAGAGGTTATTTGGCGGTAGGCATTTGGTGCTAGAGTAAAATAGCCCTTAGGCTTTCGATATTATTAAAGGGTTGGGGCCTACAATATCTGCATACGTCAGTATGTCAGGTAGTAATAGAAAAAGCAAGGACCAGAGGGTTTAAATAGGCAATTTCCGTAGTTGGGTTGTAGGTATAGCAGCTAGTATAGAACCTTCGGCGAACTACTTAAATTAGGCACCAAAAGTGCACATATGGCTAGTTGTATCCTCATCTTTATAATAAATATTACGTCTCTATAACTCTAATAAACATTAAGGCCATTGTGCCTGGCCTCTAAACTTTAAAAAAAAAATAATAATTGTCCGAAGGATACTCACAGGTAGAGCAATAGTACACCCGATGTTCGTGTGTTAACAAATTCTAAATTCTGATTGGCTAGATCAGGTGTAACATAAAAAAAACAATCAAAACAATAAAACTGATGCTTATTGGCTAGATCAAATATAACATTTTATATTTGTCCTTCGGACTTTAAATGGTTCCCATTTTCTTAGTAATATAGAAAAGTAAAGTACTTGAACAATTGTTTTTTTTAATAATTCAACAAAAATTTTCGACCAATAAACACAACTCTATAATAAAAAAAGAATATTTGGGCCTCTACCTCTTGTTAATTGGAATAATAAATATCCATAGTTGGCTAAATAAACATTTGCTAATAATTTTTTTCTTTTTAATATATGTTACATGTTTTATTCATTGGAATAATCAATACAATTAATTTAATAAACAATTTTTTACTAATAAAAATTTACCTTTACAACAGAGTGATTAAGTTATTTGAGAATACCCTTAAAATTAATTATAGTACTTGCACACGATTTTGATCATTAGCTAATCATATAGAGAAATGCTTGAAAGTACCCTTAGCTAATGAATTACTTCTTATTCTCTTAATATAATTAACTAGTTATTAAGATTATGCACAAGTAATACATATAATTAATTGAAATAATTTTTCAAATTCATATTATAAAATGCAAATATTAAATTTAAATCAATATAATTTTATGATAAAAAAAATGGTCTTAAGCATTTTTTTTTTTTTATTATAGCCAAACTATTTTTTTTTACTAAATAAAATTGAGCCTCAATTTAATAATTTATATATTTAAGAGTATTTATTATAAGTTCTAAAATAGTTTAATATAAACTATTTAATTTTTATTAATTTATGCTAACTTAATAAATGAGTTACTTTTAAATATTAAATTAATTCAGTTGGTAAGTACTGTATAATGATTTAATTTTTTTTATTCTGTATTATCACTTTTAAGACTCAAGCTCAAGTTAATAAAGTTGGTAAGTATAATATTCATCTACTAATTAAAAAAACTAAAATAAGTTAGTAAACTCATTAAGTTGATTTAGTTATATTACAAAGTTGTTTTTATATAGAATTGTGTATTTAAAAATTATATATAAGTCTACAAGCCCAATGTAGACTTACATAGTATAATTTTTATACATAAATATAATTTTTAAATAACATTTATTTAATAGTTATGTAATGATAATTTAAAATATAAAAATATATTAAGTAGTCAAATAAGTAAAATATTAAAATAAAAATAAAGTTATAATTAAAGTTGGGGTTGGAATTAAAGCTAGTGTTAGGCACAAATTTATACGGAACTCTCTCCGACGATCACCTGTATTGGATTTTCACACAAACGAAATATCAAAATACTGGAGTTAGATAAAGAAGCACTGCAAAAAATGGTTTTTATAAAGGTCAACTATCTGTTCGGGGACTCCTTTATATATTCAGCATGCAAACTAAAAGCAATAATAGAAGAATGAGTGATAACAAGCAGGCGGCACTTTAGTAAACACAGAATTTTGGTAGAGAAATTTCTTTGCCGACAAAGTTTTTTGCAGCAGCTTAATGGAGAACAGTATTTCGGTTTTCAAACACACTCCTTGGAAAATCTAAAGGACTTGAAACGAACACCCACTATTAAATTCTCATGTTACTGTCCCTTTGGCTTTTTCGAAATTTCGACAAAGTAGGCTTTTCAGCTTACTCCCTCCAAAAGATCGACAATGTTTACCTCTCCCAATTTGGAAATGCAGCTGCCATTTTGAAATAAAGTCACGAGTAGATTTCTGTTTTTGAGATAAATAATAAACGACACGTGTTTGAGGAAACCTTGTAACGAAATTTTGTTCTAGAATGTTTTTATAGCCGTAGTTTGTTTTATATACCTATCTCTACAGTTTTTTTAGGTTAGAGACCATTTTTTTTAGTAATAGTTTTTCGCCTATATATAATAAAGTGAGTTTAGTTAGAGTAGAGACTACTTTTCTTAGTATCATGTAATTTTTAAAATAGTCCACTTGGTGCCAGGGCTTAATTGATCCGAGACTTTGCTTTTCTTTTTTCTTTTTTCTATCATTTGTTTTTTTGTTTTCTTTGTTTTTTCTTTTTCTTTTTTACCCCCTTTATACATATTTTGCCCTTTAGTAGTTTAGTTTTTCCTTCTACTTCCAAGGATATTTCCTCTGGTGAATGCCCTTGTATAGTGGAGCGAGGCTGATGGACTAGTCGGTGTCTCTCGAGATGCCGTGCGGCGATTCGCATTTGGTTTAGTTTAGCTAAATCGGATGATGCTATGCTGTATTATTCTTTGTATAATGAGTTTGTACTATTTTTATAGTAGTATAATTGAAGCATTAGTTATTAGCTCGTGTAGGCCAACGGCCACTACAAATATAACAAGCTTCGTGAAGCGAAGTGAGTTATATTTGAATGTTACAAAATTGAGGCGCAGAAACCAACAAACCAATCAGAGCTACTGTCATGTGGCGGCTGATTGGCGGTGCGGGCTTCTGCGTTAGTCATTAGTAAGCTCGTAAATTTGGTCATGTGATAGGTAGTGACAAATTATTAATCGTCACCCATGTGTTCATAGTTAAAAAGGGGTCTGACATCAGACCCCTCCAAAGTCTAAAGGATATGATGCAAGAATTTTGATGATGCAAGAATTTTGAAAATTCGTCCACGTGCAGATCATTTTTGAAATTTAATAGTAAAAGTCTCTGGTGTCACCCAAAAATAGAGTTTTTTCATAAAAAAATTACGTTTTTTTGATTAAAATTATGTTTTGTGTCAATTTTTTTCAGAAAGTTATTAGTAAAATGCTAGGAATCTGGAAAAACATGATGCAAGAAAAATGATGCAAGAATTTTGATGATGCAAGAGTTTTGATTTGGCCCGCATTATGAATTTTTGGCCTGAATTACCATAACTCTGGCCGAATCATTTAGGCCGAAAAACGATCGCTGATGATGCAAGAAAAATAATGCAAAAATTAGTAAGCTCGTGAATCTGGTCATGTGTGATAGGGCGTGACAAATTATTAATCGTCACCCATGTGTTCATAGTTAAAAAGGGTGTGACGTCAGACCCCTCCAAAGTCTAAGAAATATGATGCAAGAATTTTGATAATGCAAGAATTTTGATTTGGCCCGAATTATGAATTTTTTGGCCCGCATTATTATAACTCTGGCCGAATCATTTAGGCCGAAAAACGATCGACGATGATGCAAGAAAAATGATGCAAGAATTTTGATGATGAAAGAATTTTGATTTGGCCCGAATTATGAATTTTTTGGCCCGAATTATCATCTAGCCTGTGATGGTGATTTTTCCGTCTTCATCAAAATTGAAAATTTTAGAAAATCCCGAATCTGGAAATAAAATGAAAAATCGTTGTTAATTGATGAATATTTGACCAAATGAGCTGAAATTTTTATGGTAAACTCTCGAATACCTATACTATCAGGTTACTTAATCGATTTTTTGAGGTTTCATTTTGAGAAAGTGCCTCCGGAATCAGTAGAAGTTTAGGGGAAAACTTGTGAAAACGTATGTGTCTGAATTTACAAAAACGTTGATATCTCCATGAGTTTTCAACATTTTTTTATGAAATTTGAGATTCAAATCCTCTGAGATATGCTCTACAAGGCTTGTTATAAATTTTTTTTTAGTTAGCATAGTAAAATTTCTCGTAAATCATCACCGAATAGTGGGTTATTTTGAAAACAAAAAAACTTGAAATTTTTACTAAATTGTAAATAAATGAAAAAATTCAATAACTCTACCAATTTTTGTCCAAAATTCATAAAATTTCACAGGAAAAATTTTGTGACCATACTCTAATGGTTTGTAGAATTTGAATGTATATTATTATGTAGCTTTAAAAATCTAGTCTGTGATAATGATTTTTCCGTCTTAGAGAAAACTTGTGAAAACGCATGCGTCTGAATTTACAAAAACGTTGATATCTACATGAGTTTTCACCATTTTTTCATAAAATTTGAGATTCAAATCCTCTGAGATATGCGCTACAAGATTTGTTATAAATTTTTTTTAAGCTAGCATAGTAAAATTTCTTGTAAATCATCGCCAAACAGTGGGTTATTTTGAAAACATATCTAACAAAACTTGAAACTTGAAATTTTATTTCCTAATTTGTAATTTAAAATTTATCAATTTAATCAGATCAACTTTACTAATTTGTAAATTTAAAATTTACTAATTAAAATCACAATTTTTGTTTGACAAATTTTATATACTAAACTAAATAAATATTGAGTTTATTTATTGTATTTTACACACACAAATGAGTAATCAACTCTTGACAAAATAAAAGTTAAAGTACAAAATACTGTTAATAAATTAATAAATAAAATTTCAGTTATACAAAATTTTCTAAAATCAATAAGATGCGCATACAAAATTACAAATACTGGTTTCAAAATTTTGGTATAGATTATATGAGTATATCTATTGTTCAATAAATTAAACCTTTGCATAAATTCAAAATCTTGTTTATGATTGAATTGTTAAAATTGAAATTTTCAAATAAATTAACTATATAGTTTTCAATAAATTTGTTAAATTCTTCGAAATTTGCTGCTTTGTAAAAGTTTCGTTCATCTTCTGTAACTTGCAATACAATTTTAAAAGCATTATTTGATTTTGTTAACTCTTCAATTGTTTTAGTGGATTGATTTAACTCATTCATTAATTCTTTAACTCTTGTTTGTAATGCATTATTCGCTTGGTTTAGATCATTTTTGTTTTGCAATAATGCAATATTGCACTGAGTAACATCTTGCATTTCATTTAATAAATTTTTATATTTTTGATTTAAAATTTCACTGCCGGTTAATTCCTGTTGGTTAGCCATTTTTTTAGTTTAAAAATAACTTATTCTTTAAAAAAAATTCTAAATTTATTTTTTTAAACTTTAGAGTGAATTCTTTACAATTTTATATTTTTTTAAAAATCATGATTTTTAAAAAACAAATACAAAACAAATACATCAGGTGTATTAAATATTTCTTATAATTCAACAAAAAAAGCTTGGGTTTACCAGAAATATAATGACAATATAAAACATAAAAAGCGATTCTATGGTAAAAAAAATAACAAAAATCTATTCAAACAAGCAATTAACTACAAAATAGAATATGAAAAAATGTGGCTTAGCAAAAATAAACTATAAATACCTCAATTGTCCACTTCTTTTAGTAATTTAAAATGAAAATCAGTAAAAGACAAATAAATTATTTTAAAAAAATACAAATTGAAACAAAAAAATGGAAAGAATTTTATTCAAAAATTTATCATAAAAAAAAAGAAATTGCTTGGAATTTGGTTAAAAAATTCAATAATATAGACAAAATCAAATCTTTTCACAAAATCCAAATCTTTATCAATATTTTATTAAAATAATTAATGAAATTCTTTTTTTTTGTGATCAATTAGAATTATCAAGTAATAAAGTCTTGATAAAATATCAAAATATGAATAATGTAATTTTAAATTCACAAATTCCAAATCAATATATAATTGATCTTGCTATAAAATATAGCAAATATCAATTCAGACCAGAATTATATTTAGAAATACCAGAACTTTTAAAACCAATTTCAAAACTAGAAATTCTTTTTCGACAACTTGCTAATCAAATTAAAGATAAAAATCATATAGAAATTTTGCAACCAGTTTACAGTAAAAATTATAAACAAAACACCAAACTACCAAAATTTATTAATATCAAGTACAAGAAAACACTACAATCAATATTTCTTAGTGATGAAGATATAAATATATCAATCAAAAATCCAGAACTTTACGAAATAATCAAATCTAAAATTCATAAAATTTTATTTTGCTGTAAAAAGCTACATATGCAAGAGACAAATCATGTAATTATTTAATATTATATAGAAAAATAATTCGTGATATTGAGAAATCAAAAAACAAAAATAGTTTTGTAATTCGTTTAGCTTTGAGTTGGACAAGATTCAAATTCAAACCATATATGTTTCGTTATAAACCAGTTTTAATTTCTCTTATTGGACGATTAGATTATTGTTTTAATAAGATTGTTAGTCAATACAAATTAAAGTAAATAAACAAATTCAAAATTGCGTAGCAATTTTGCATACATACACTTATCTTGCCAAAAGGCTTGAGAGGATTATGTGGCTTGGCCACATTAAATTAATTAAACAAATAACCAGGCACAACTTAACGCCCCGCGGGGCATCCCACTTTTTTTTTGAGCTAGAGCCAGGACTTGGTCCGCTAGCTCCAGTTCCCAGGCTAAGCCTGGGTTAGTTTAGTTTGTTGTTAATAAAAAATTAAAATTTTTAAAATACTTTTATAATAATTAATATAAATAAAAATTAGTTAATTGTATAAATTTTTAAAATACTTTTATTATAGTAAACATAAATAAAAAATTTGTTATATTATTCAATATACTAACGAGAAAATTTCTCATTTATAATAAATAATTGTGCATTTTTGTGTACTATTAAAGTTTTATGTGCACTTATGTGCATTATTTTGCGCACTATTTGATTAGTTTTTTTATTTTACTGCGTATACTGTACTGTATTATAAAGTTGAAGCATTAGTTATTAGCTCGTGTAGGCCAACGGCCGCTACAAATATAACGAGCTTCGTGAAGCGAAGTAAGTTATATTTGAATGTTACAGGTATAATAAAATCAAAGAGGTTGTATTTGGTGAGTCTCATCTAAGAGGAAAAAAAAAAAAAAAAGCTAGTGTTAAGGATAAAATTACAGGAGGAGCATTTTTAATTAAAAATACAACAGGAGTTACCCTAGTAAAATTTTGAGATATTAACTATTTTTTTTCTTAAAATTTATATAAAATTTAAATTTTATTTTATTTTTTTTTTTATAATAGGAGGAACCCCAAGTGTAGCTCCTGCCCCAAACTTTTATTAATACTTAAGTAAGTTGATATATTGCCGAAGGACATACATATTATATACAAGTATTGAAACTAGGACTTTAGGTAATACAACCATTTATCCACGACTAAAACCCACCATATTCCCATTTATATGACTGACCTGGCTTGTACGTCCCTCTCTAACCAACAATTGGTATTCACATGTCCGCCATTTTACCCAAACTACCTAGTATAAGACCCCGGACATCTCTGATATATGTTATATTTTTTTTTTAGCAAATTGATTCAAATTTGATCTAAGGTCCAAATTTAAATTTTAGCAAATTGAAGTTAATTTTAAAAAGGGTCATAATTGAATATTTTGGCGAATTACAAAGATTTTATGCATGTTATATTTTATTTTTAGCAATTTTACTCACATTTTTGCAAAAATTATTGTAACAAGTTAAGTTGCGCTATAATGATCAATCCAGATATAACAAGTTGTTAATAGCTATATAGAGTAAAGTGATAATCAATTATAATTAAAAATAAATAAAAGTAGTTGTAGCATGTAATCGGGTTTTAGTATCAATAGCAACTTGGTACTTACCCCGCATATGTACTATGATCATTGATCGTGATAGTATATCAATAAACAAATAAATATATAATGCAATTGCATAGAGATGTGAATTAGTTAGTAATTCACATAATAATTGTAGTTAATATTATATCTATAAGTTCTTGATCAAATTTAATAAAAATTTTTTTTATTTGAATTCTATGGATTTGTACAATTAAAATTAAAAAATTTGGGTGTGGCGACTTAGGGAAGTTGGTAAGTTGTCACTTTCCAAGTGGCAGGTCTAGGGTTCAAATCCCACTGGCGACGCTTTGGAAAAATAGACCTGTGTTATGGTAACCGTTTCCTGTCGATCGGTTGGGTATATTACCTGTAGTCCTTGGTTACTATCTCGAATGGGAGCTTTCGGGCGAAGTTGTGTCCGGTAATACAGACAAATCCAAGGAACCGAGGAAATGGAAACCCATTTGAAAAGTCCCGAGTAAGGAGATAGCAACGATCTTCGACAGCGCTACCAGAACCGGAATATCAGAAACTTGAGCTGGAAAACTGGACGATATGACCTTCGGAGGAGAGGGTTCACCAATCTGGCCACCGGAGTCGTACTGAAGGAAAAGGACCTATGTTCTGGAATTAGGTACTAGGGGAAGAAAAACCATAGTAGCACCTAATGCTGGGTAGATCAACCCTTCCGGGCCAACTGGTTTGGAAGTTTGGGGCACCCGGTGATGGACTGGTAGGAAAGTAATGGTGGGTACCGGGGTCGGTGTGAACCTTACAAGGGCAGAAGTAGGTAATGGTAGCGGTTAGGTACCCCCTGACTGCAAGTTGCTTGTCTCGGTGAGTGCGTAAGTTACCGAAGTGTAGGTAATACCTGTGTGGGACAGGGACTGCTCTACCAAGTTTACCCGCGAGGATAAATTAGTCCTAAGGGGATGTAGGTAGCATCCGGGATTGTCTTCGACTAACTAATGTATCGGAGGGCTATACCGGTGATCACAAGTAGGATTGACATGCAAAGCGTTGAACCAGAGGGTTTAAATAGGCAATCCCCTAGTTGGGTTGTAGGTATGGCAACTAGTGTAGAACCTTTGGGCGGACTACTTATATTAGACAACCAAAAGTTGTACGTGTGGCTAGTTGTACTCTCATTCAATGTAACTCAATTGTGGGTGCGCCCAAAGAGGCGCCCTTGATCCACAGGCTTGATTAAATAAACTCTCACCCAAAGCGGGAACTTTAACACAAAAAAAAATAAAATAAAATAAAAAAATTTTCATCAAATTTGGTCAAGAACTCGTAAAGGTATCTTTGATGAAAGTTCCTGTAAACAATTTCAACGCAGCTTCTTTGCAATATGTTTTTTTGCTTTTTCAAAATAACCCACTGTTCGGCGATGATTTACAAGAAATTTTACTATGCTAACTAAAAAAAATTTTATAACAAAACTTATAGCGCATATCATGGACTAATAGAATCTCAAATTTCATGAAAAAATATTGAAAACTCATAAAGATATTAACGTTTTTGTAAATTTGAACGCATACGTTTTCGCAAGTTTTCCCCTAAATTCAAATGCTTCTGGAGGCACTTTCTCAAAATGAAACATACAAAATACGATTAAATAAGTTGATAGAATAGATATTCAAGAGTTTTCAGTTAAAATTTTATCAAAAACGGATTAATATTGATGAAGTTTTAATGATTTTTTCAATTTGCTTCCAGATTCGGGATTTTCTAAAATTTTCAATTTTGATCAAAACAGAAAAATCACCATCACAGGCTAGATTTTCACAAGTTCAAATGAAACAAGTTACTGCACACTAATAAAATCAATAGAGAATAGATTAAAATTTTGCTTTCTAAAATTTCAAGTTATTTGGTTAAATATTCATTCTATAATAGCTTTTTTTCATTTGGCGCAGCTTCTTTAAAAGAAGCTGCGCCAAATAAAAAAAGCTATTATAGAATGAATATTTAACCAAATAACTTGAAATTTTAGAAAGCAAAATTTTAATCTATTCTCTATTGATTTTATTAGTGCGCAGTAACTTGTTTCATTTGAACTTGTGAAAATCTAGCCTGTGATGGTGATTTTTCTGTTTTGATCAAAATTGAAAATTTTAGAAAATCCCGAATCTGGAAGCAAATTGAAAAAATCATTAAAACTTCATCAATATTAATCCGTTTTTGATAAAATTTTAACTGAAAACTCTTGAATATCTATTCTATCAACTTATTTAATCGTATTTTGTATGTTTCATTTTGAGAAAGTGCCTCCAGAAGCATTTGAATTTAGGGGAAAACTTGCGAAAACGTATGCGTTCAAATTTACAAAAACGTTAATATCTTTATGAGTTTTCAATATTTTTTCATGAAATTTGAGATTCTATTAGTCCATGATATGCGCTATAAGTCTTGTTATAAATTTTTTTTTAGTTAGCATAGTAAAATTTCTTGTAAATCATCGCCGAACAGTGGGTTATTTTGAAAAAGCAAAAAAACATATTGCAAAGAAGCTGCGTTGAAATTGTTTACAGGAACTTTCATCAAAGATATCTTTACGAGTTCTTGACCAAATTTGATGAAAATTTTTTTATTTTAATTGTACGAATCCATAGAATTCAAATAAAAAAAAATTATTAAATTTGATCAAGAACTTATAGAGATAATATTAAGGGTAGAGTACATATAGATCATTTTTCATATAGATTTTGATGTACAAAAAAATTTCTATAATGAAAACGAAGTATAACAAATGTGTTACTAATAATAAATTTTATAAACGTGATCAAAGTTCATCAAATCCTAGTGGCTTATAGATTGAAACCTTCTATTTATGGTAGTAATGCTTCTAAACCTCTACACAAGAAAAAAAAACCCATTACATATGATCAAAATTTTCCGGAGTAAATTCAAATTCTCCGCGGAAGAAAATCATTCTACCGGTTTCTAGAATAAATAATTGACCAATCAGATATTTCATTTATATCAGAATAATCTTCATATCTACACTCTATAAACGATAATTACCCTAATAATTGCACTCTATATCTCCTCAGTTCCGACTACTAATAACAACACAAAATTTCTCTCTTTATATATGCCCTCTATAAATACTCGCTCATGACCGGTCCCAAGAAGGATGCGTATAGAGAGGTTAGTATTTTCGTGCAGGCATACGATCTTCAAATTCCACACACACTAAATAGTAATAAAACTTTAAATATTGAGACAGATCCAAATTTAAACCAGGAATTATAAAAGCATATTATTGTTACAAGGTCAATTCTGAATGTCTTTTTGCACTCCAAACCTGTTACTAATTTACTAAGTCTGTGCATAGTATTTATTAGAACTGTGTATTATGAACCATAATAAATTTACACCGTGGTTTTAAAATATAACTAGTGAATATTTATTTAATTGTCTTTTCTATCTGTAAATAAAGCTTTATACTTAAAGGTAATTTGGCAAAGTTAAAATAATATATAAAAGCTTTTTTTTTTTTTTTTTTTTTT
>QKWP01001130.1:139340-165812 GCA_003550325.1 Gigaspora rosea
GTTTTAATACATTTTTAGGTGCTGAACAAGTTTACTTAGTGCATTTTGTTAGAATTAATTAATAAAAATTTGCAAATTATAAGATTTTATAGAATTTTATTAATAAAATTCTATAAAATCTTATGATTCATAAAATTTTACTAATTTATTCTAACAAAATGCACTAAGTAAACTTGTTCAGTGCCAAAAAATACATATAATTATACTCAAACTCAAACCAGTTTGCAGATTTCGGACCAGACCCGGACTGGACACATAGTTGAGTTTGGTCTGAAATCTGAAATTAGTAAAATTTAGAGTCTGAGTCTGGTCTAATCCTGGACCGGACCCGGACTGGACCTAGGAGCACTAGTCTCAATGAGACGAATCGAATGATACCAAAATAATCTGATTCTGATCGATATGACACTGGTATTTATCATAGAATTTAGGTGTGCCAAATTAGATATATCTAATTATTAATTGTTTATAGAATACAAATCTTTGTTGATCTTAGGATCCTGTGATTAGAATTTAGTGGTTTTAGACTTGTTAGAATCAGCTCACTAAGGCAAACATTTTGGTAGTTAAATCATCAAAAATGGACTGGTGAATCAAAAGTTATTCAATATTAAAAATTATATATATAATAATATATATAAATATATATTTATAGGACATTGATAAAGCACACCACTGGTGTTCAACACCACATGTGTTTTGATTAATCAAAATTCATGAAATTCGTGTAATGTGAAGATCAGGTGTAACCTGAATTTTTCGAAAAAATGTAGTTTTTTTCAAAAATTGTCTATATCGAAAAATTTTGTCTAAGAAACCTATCTTCATATTCTAACAAAAAAATTTCCTTGCAAAATTTTGGTATATACTAACCCTAACCCTAACCCAAACCCTAACATAAACTCTAACCCTAACCCTAACGGCAAAAAAATTTTTTGCATAATTTGTATTTACTGGTGTTGAACACCACTGGTGTGATATATACATATTGTATTTATATATATTATATATTATATTATATATAGAACCTGATAATTGCTCTATTCCCCACCTACCTAAAAAATCAGGTGATAAATGGCGCTCCCCTTACTCTACAAGCTATCAAGAATTATAAATATATATACTATAAGTTGTGTGAAAAAATTTAAAAAAAAATAAGCTGTTTTGTTTAATTTTTACCTCTTTCCTTTTTACTCCTCTTTCCCTTTTATTACCCTTTCCCTTTTACCCCTCTCCCTTTTACCCTTCTTTCCCTTTTATCACCTTTCTTTTTTATCTCCCTTTTCCTTTTACTCCCTCTCCCTTTTATCACCCTTTCCTTTTTACCCTTTTTTTTCCTTTACTCCTCTTTCTCTTTTACCCTCTTTTCCCTTTTAATCCTTTCTCCCTTTTACCCTCTCTTTTTTACCCCTTTCTTCCTTTTACCCCTTTCCTATTTACCTCCTCCCTTTTATCCCCCTTTCTCTTTTACCTCCTTTCCATTTTATCTCTCTTTCCCTTTTACCTCTCTCTTTTTTTTCTCTTCTTTTTTTATTTTCCAGGTTACTATTATAGCCCAGATTTTTTATTAGCACATTTCAAATATAACATTTATAAAAATTACTCTATTAGCATTCTTTTAAATATACCTATTTTGCCATTTAGCGGTTTTCAAATATAACCCTTTTCTCCAATACCTATTTTTCAAATATAACCTTTTTTAAAAAACGGGTCTCCATTAGCTATTTTTCAAATATGATCTCACATAAATTGTTCGGGGTCCTTGTCAAGTTGTAGATCTATGTAAATTTATAAAAAAACAACTTGCTGATATAGCATAATGGTAATTTAATCAAAATACAGTATTTAAAATAAGCCAACTTATACTAGTTATAAGTATTATATAATGATTATTTAATTATTTAATCAAAGTATTTGAAATAAACAATTTATATTACTAAGTTTTTCCTATTCATATTAATTTGGTTTTAATAAATCTCTTCAAGTTGATTGATTTGGCCAATAAGTATACAGTTATAACAGAAATGTAGTACAGAAGCAAACATAACAGAGATGCCAAAATGTAGTGTATAATTAGACTAAAGTAGCAGAAGTACATATAATCTAATAATACGTATACATATATGTACATACATACACATTTGTGTTTTACCAAGTCCAATATTTAGAAAAGATACTAGTTTTATAATTGATTTAAAATATTTTTTAAATTTGATCAATTTTTAATTAAATAATTTCTATTTAAAGTTTTAAAAAAATTTATATAAAAAAAATATAGTGCATTTCAATATAACAAAGTACTGTATATAAAATACAAATTAGTATTTAAGCTAATTTTCAGTAAAATAAATTGTTTTTACTAGAGATTATTAAGATCTTTTTCTATTTATAATAGTTTTTTATTGCAATTTAGAATTTGAATACAGTTTTAAAATATAGTAAAGATTTGAATCTCTTGTAGTATAAGTGATACTTATTCTAAATCAATTGATCAATGATATATTTTATTAATGGTGTCACCTATACTGCGAGAGATCCAAAAATTTAATTTTATTATATAAAGATAAAGTTTAAGAAAGCATAGCAGAAACTCGTATTTTATGGAAAATCACGGGTTATAACATTTGTGTGATTGGCTAATTGATGTAGATCCAAACGTGATTATTGACCAATCAAATCAATTAAAAATTCTTTCGATACGCGAATTACGCGAAAAATTGAATTTATTATTAATAAAGTAAAGCATTTTTAATACTAAAGTAATTTTATTATATTTTTCGACTATTAGTTTTTACTGAAAACACGTTACATCTAACATGTTACTACTACATAGTCTATACTACTATAATTAAATCACCCCATCGTATTTATTATACTACATATCAGATATTAGAGGTAGTTGGATATATAATACGTATATGTGTTGTAGTTCGGGTAAAATAAATCGTGTTAAAGTATTTATAATGCGTAGTCTGTTTAATAAATGTATAAAATTTTATGTTAGTATAACACTCACGGTTTAACAATTTATAAATCTATTGTTTGGCTTCATAATTTAAACGTAGTAGAAACTCAATAAACTCTACCAATTACCAAACGCCCTACCTTTGTTCTTATGAAAACTCTCTGGGGAAAGCGATTGAAAACGATTGGAAAAGATTTGCTGCTAAAGACACTCAAAACGAAGAAATTTTACTTATCAACATGTGTACCTTAAGTTTAACTTATTATAGGTAAATGGATCGTGAAAATGCCGGGTTTTAGACTACAGTCATATATCAAATTTTCAATTGTCCATATAAATAATTTGTGTAACATCACTTTCGGAATCTATCGGATACGAGTTTCTGCTATGCTGTTTAAGAATTTTGAGTATTTTTACTTATAGCTAATTTCCAAAAAGGTGTACGCAGGTGAAGATCACCATGTCATGGAAAATCGGTGTGATTTCCCTTTTTCTGCTAAGTTGCAATTTAGTTCCTGTAAGTTAATTCCACAATATAAACACATCCGACATCCGAAGCAAGTTCCTCGCTTATATTCAAAGTTTTGTAAATTGAGCGTCCATTGAATATGATGATAAAAATAATTTATTTGATTTATCATTATCATCAAAAAAAATAAAAAGTTTAATTTTGATTATTTAATAATTTGATTTCCCGATTGCCCGATTTTCCGATTTCCCATTTTCATATATATATGATAAAACTTGCATGATTACACCTTTTTGAAATTAGCTGTAAAACCCAAACTTAATTACTTAGTAAATTATTGAAATACTGTATATTTAGCATTTTGTTTATCAATAACCCTTGGTATAAATTACTGCATAAATATTCATTTTAATATTTGTACGTATTAAAAATCTTTACGTATAAAATTTTATAGTAATATTATTACTGTTAGTTTGTAAATACTCAAGCAAATATACGTGGCATAAATCAGAGACAGTAGGTGTCGCATATGTAGCAAGCCACGTACGTACGTGAACGATTGGCCAGCAGATAGGTGCCACAGAAGTTTTTTGTTGACTACGTAGTACGTAATAGATTAAAAATGCTCTGTATATGGCAGTTTTCGATATATAGTTGACAATATATTCTTATTAAGAATTACTTGAATTTTTATTCGAACAAAATCATGTGTTCAGGATTTGAAGCCTAGATGCCTATGTTTCGTTGAAAATTATGGCAAAAGTTTACTCACTGTACAAATTATACAAATCAATTAAAGATGTGATAAAAGTTATGTCGTAACTAAACTTTTTATACAAAATAATGTGTGAGAAGTGAGATTTACAATTTATTTTTTGAATTATTTGTGCTGTGCTCAAAAACCAAGTTTTTGTAATTATTCTCGTCTGTTTCAAACCATGATCAACACAACTTTTTTCTTGAGAATAATTTTCAGATTCCTTAAGTAAATAGGTATAGAATTTTTTTTTTTATTAATTATTTTACACATTATACAAAATCGAAATTCTGTCACAAAATTTGTGATAATATTTGTTGCAAATCAGGTTATTTTACCGGCTATTTGACCGATTATAATGACTGACAAGGTGCTTTGTGTGATTAAAGCCGATAAGTGCGTGATGGCCAATCTCTATTGCCGATAAGTTTCTGAAGTCGGTACTGATTTTGGCTCGGTAACTTTCGGTCATCAGAAAATATTTCAGTTAACTCAGAGTTTATGAAAACAACTGTATCCGTTTGATCGATAACTGACCACCTATATGAATATTTAATTAGACTTTGTTAATCTATGAAATTAACAATTCGTTAAACTATCAGCAAGATACTCAGGTAATTTATATTTCATGCTGATTTATACACTTGAAGGTAAGGTATTATGTCTATCTGCCACAGTATTAGGAAAAAAAATATACTATGATTAAATTGGCCAATGATTTAAATCAAGGAAATATTTTGCAAGATAACTTATAGTACTTACAAGACTTAGACAATATCCAGTATCAGCATGGTCTCTTCATTGAATCCTGAAATGCTTCTTTAAATTCATAAAATTTTAGTGCTGTCCATACTGTATATAAAAGATATTAATAACCTTTTTTTATCAATAAAATATTTAATTTATTGGATCCTATCAGAATCACACTTATACTCTTTTATTATAAATTCTAATCCTAAAATAGTGAAAAAAATTGCATTTTGAAATTTTAATTATTCAATGTGACCCAATTCCCAGGAATAGCTATATATGAGCCTTAAATATACCTCAAAAAGAGTTTACTCTTGCTGTCAATAAAGTAACTGATCATAATAAATCATTATTCTCACGCGCTCATATAACAAAATCACACATTTCGAGATTTCGAATCGGAAAAACTTATACCAGAGTACCGGTTCATGTTTATGTGTAAATCATCTTTTATCTTTACTGATACAATAGACTAATTAATAACAGATAAACTATTATATCAATAAAGTATAAGATGTTTTACATATAAATAAGAACCGGTTCTTCGACCTAAGTTTTTCCGAATCAGACCGATCTGAAAATATCGAAGGGAGATTTTGTTAGCAAAGGATCCTAAATCACACAATTTGTATAACTACGTAAATATATTTTGAAAAAGTTGACTTAGAATCAAAATATTATTTACCGTAAAACCAAGAAATAACGACCTTGGGCGTTATTTCGAGGTTAGGCCGAATTAAGCTTAATTGAAGCCGAAATTTGTAATTTTACTCCCACGCGTTATTTCGCGGTTTTACGATATTTACTACTGTAAAACTTTTTATAGGTAATAATTAATAATAATAAAAGATGGTTTAAAATTAAATTTTGGACGTAATGACGCACAATAGGAACAAAAGATATAAGTGTTCAAATATCACTAGTATTTCAAAAGTTCTATTAACAATATAATAATATCACAATACATATATAAGTTAATTTTTATTTATAAGATATCACAAAGATTTATCTTTGATAATTGAATTTTAATCTAATAGTATATTTATTTTTTCTCGTACAAAATACTAAATTGACTATTTTAAATAATAATAAAGTATCTCAGTTTAGGTTCATAGTATTCTATATATATATATATAATAGTATATATTGTATTTATTAATACAGTATATAAGTCATTAATATAAAATCACTGAATATAGTTATTATATACCGATATAGATATTAATTAAATGCTATTCATTTCTGCATTTCACACTTAATGCAATTATTTTTTGAATATGAACAAAAAAAGATTTATTTATATGATAGATTATTTTACGCGATTTGAGTGCTGCAGGGTGAAAACCTATAAATGCAAATTTTATTGGACCGGACTCTTAAAAAAGATTAATATTATCTAATTAAAGTATATTATATTATCAGTGTTTTAATCATTAACTGTTAAAATACTATCGCTATACTGTAGTTGTATTCTTAAAACGACAGAATAGTAGTGATTTTTTAAATTACATAATATTACAAGTCGGGCACAAAAGTAAATTTAAATTCAAACTTATCGTTATCGTTATAGGTTTTCACTTTGCAGCATTTCATTTACGATTTGCAATTAGTAATGTGATTAGGACACAGAATTAAAAATTATTACAAATACATTTTGGTTCATATTCATAAATATCCTTATTACAGTATTATATATATATATAATTTATATAAATAATTACCTATTTGCTTAATATATATACGGTATTGCCCGAGAAATGCAGGTATCGGTATGAACGACGAATTAAATAGAAATTTGAAAAGATTACGTACAAAAGTACTGGCACGTGATAAATTATAAAATGATATTGTGATATAAGTTATAGCATGATATATAGCATGTATATGTATATGTGATGTGTGCATTTTTTATTATATATATTACACTTTTTTTTTTTTTTTAATTATATGATAACAATTATTAATTTTAATTATTAGTATTTGTGGGTCGTTTTATATAAGGTTTAGAAGGATCTTCGGCCAAAACTTTTGGTGGTTTAAATTCACTACCAAACTTTCTCTTCTTTTTAGTTCCACCTTGAGATGAAGTTCCTTTTTTTGTTTGAAAATCTCTCCAATTATTAACTCTTTGCTCTCTAGTTTCTTCCCATAATTTTTCTTCTTCAGCTTTTCTTTTCTTTTCTTTTTCAACTTGTTCAGCTTTTTGAGCTGCCAATCCTTGTGCTTCTAATTCTCGTTTTAATAATTTACGCCGACGTAATTCTTGTTCTATTAAAATATCTTTAGTTTTTTGTTTAATTTGTAGTTTAAATTCGGTTGTGTTTATAAATGGATCTGTAAGTTTTAATTTTTGATCAGCAATTAAAGTTATCTTTGCTTCTTCAAAGATTGTTAAAAGAAGTTGTCGTGATTTTTCATTAGATAATTCTGTTTCAGCCTGAAATTAAAAAAAAAAAAAAAGGTTCACTTTATGGTAAGAAAAATAATATATATAAGTTCATAGAATAACTTTACAAATTTCAAATTTATTAAAAGATTCATACCTTTTTTAATAAAGAAAATGCTTCTTGTGCTCTTGGATGTTTAGTTTTATCTGGGTGAATGAGTAGAGATTTTTTTCTATAAGCATTTTTAATATCTTTTTCAGTACAATCCGGTGCTAGATCAAGAACGTCAAAAGGATTCAGTTTAAATGCTGAAAGGATACGTTCTACTTCTTGATCTTTTTGTAGTTGTGTAGCTTCAGTTGCAAGATATTTGTCAATGTCAAGATCTTCAGACATTACTAAAAAGTTTCAAAGTTGTATATATATATATATATATATATATATATATGTGAAAATGTATAACACTTAAAGGAATGAATAAATAAAAAAAAAAAAAAAAAAAAAAAAAAAAAAAAAAAAAAANAAAAAAAAAAAAAAAAAAAAAAAAAAAAAAAAAAAAAAAAAAAAAAAAAAAAAAAAAAAAAAAAAACATAAACGATGCTTAAATTTTTTTTATAAACTTTTTAAGCTATTTATAGTCCGTGTAACAAATGACGAACGGAATTTATGTATAAATTTTAGAGCATAATTATGCACCATTCATTTATTGACACGTTTTTACGAATGATAATAAAATGACCACCGAATTTCGGGTTTCGAACTTCGAACTTCGAACTTACTTTCCCTA
The DNA here is from genome assembly GCA_003550325.1 of Gigaspora rosea. Classification (NCBI taxonomy): domain Eukaryota; kingdom Fungi; phylum Glomeromycota; class Glomeromycetes; order Diversisporales; family Gigasporaceae; genus Gigaspora; species Gigaspora rosea. Next base: position 147,456 of record QKWP01001130.1, read on the forward strand.
ATATTTACATATTCAAAATGAGGCGATCCACCATTTTTTTCGTCCTAGGTCTTCTTACTTTGACCTCTCTCACTTCTGCTGATATATACTTAAAAGAAACGTTTTCCGACGATGACTGGGAAAAGGTATTATATTAATAAAGGTGTTGAGTTTATTAAATATTACTTGACTAACACCTTTTAACTTGATCCCTTATTTAATTAGCGGTGGGTACATTCCAAGCATAAGGAAGACCTCGGAAAGTTTAAAGTAACAGCTGGAGAGTTTTATGCTCACGAAATTGAATCTCGCGGTTTACAAACTACAGAAGACGCAAGATTTTATGCGATTTCCACGAAATTTGACAAGATAATTGATAATACTGATAAGGATTTAGGTATAATTTTATATTATCATTTATCATTTATCATTTAATTAATTAAGAAATTTATAACAATTGATAACATATTTTTAAATGTAGTGGTTCAATACTCTGTCAAACATGAACAAAATATTGACTGCGGTGGAGGTTATGTAAAAGTAAGTATTTTGATAAAAGTGTATGATCATTTTTTTTAAATAGATCAACAAATTAACTAACCCATTACGTGATATTCTTAATGCCACGTTTTTAGCTTCTTCCCTCCGAATTTGATGCGCTGAGTTTCAAAGGAGAATCATTATACAATATTATGTTTGGGGTAAAGATATATTTAAGATTTGAATACATTTTTTTTATTGGACAAATTCATCTAACTAAACTTGCTAATCTTACTAATCATGTGATTTAATTTTATTCACGTGTCATGACAAATTTGATAATAGCCTGATATTTGTGGTATGAACCGTAAAGTTCATTTCATCGTTCACCATAAGGGAGAAAACAAAGAATTAAAAAAGTCAATAAAGGCCCCATCGGATCAAGTAACACATTTATATACTTTAATATTAAAGCCTGATCATGTGAGTATATTATATGTTCTAAACATTATTTCATTAGTTAAAATTCGTGTAAACTAAGAAAAATTTTTTTGATAGACTTATAAAATCTTGATTGATAATGAAGAAGAAGCATCTGGAACATTGGAGGAAGATTTTGATTTGCTTCCACCCGAAGAAATTACAGGTTTGTTATCAGAAAAAAAAAATATGGGATCTTTGCAATTTTCCTAATAGCAAGGATCTCATATATTATATATATATAATAATAATAATAATATATATATATTCTAATTACAAATCAATTTATGTAAAAATAGATCCAACCGCTAAAAAACCAGAGGATTGGGAAGATTTAGCCGAGATTCCTGATCCAGATGATCATAAGCCGGAAGATTGGGTAGACCACCCAGCCACAATTCCCGATCCAGATGCAAAAAAACCTGATGACTGGGATGGTGAATATTTTAAATTTATTTAAATTTAGAAATAAACCTCTTTTTTTTTTTTTTTAAGTATAAAATTTTCAAAAAATATTAATTAAAAGTAAATTTTTTAAGATGAAATGGATGGAGACTGGGAGCCACCACAGATTTCTAATCCTGACTACAAAGGAGAATGGAAACCAAAGAAGATTCCTAATCCAAAGTACAAAGGAGAATGGAAAGCACCTATGATTCCAAATCCAGATTATGTCCCAGAACCAAACCTTCATGCTTTTAAGACCGAATTTATCGGATTCGATTTGTGGCAAGTGAGATCTGGTACTATATTTGATAATATATTGATAACTGATGATGTCGAGACAGCAGAAAAATTTGCCAATGAAACATTTGTCAAATTCCGAGATGCGGAAAAAGAAGCAAAGAAAAAACTAGAAGAATTGGAGAAGGAACAAGACGAGGCTGATGACAAAGATAAGAAAGACGGTGATAAGAAAGACGACGATGACGACATTATTGATCTAGACGTTAAACTTGGGGATGATGGAGAAGTTAAAGTCACAAAACCAGAAAAGGATGAAAAAGAAAAGGAGAAAGTTAAAGATGAAAAAGAAAAGGAGAAAGTTAAAGATGAAAAAGATAAAGTAAAAACAGAAGAAGTAAAGAAAGAAGAAGAAAAGGCGAAAGTCAAAGAAACAAAAGATGAAAAAGAAAAGGAAAAAGTTAAAGATGAAAAAGAGAAGGAATCAAAAGATAAAGTAAAAACAGAAGAAGTAAAGAAAGAAGAAAAGGCGAAAGAAACAAAAGATGAAAAAGATGAAATGGATAAATTACTTGATGACTTGGAAGAAGAATTGGGTCTACCACCAAAGCCAAAGAAGGAAGATCATAAATTACCAATAAAAGACGAATTATAAGTTCTTTTATTTTATATTATAAATAGTGATATATCATTATATAATTTATTTAGATATTGTCCTATTGATTTAGACTAATTTCAAAGGTGAATGTAATAATGGTTAATATTTTGTTGCCAAATTAAGAATCCTGTTCTAAATTAAATACTTAATAAAACTAAATACGTATTTCTATAAACTTTTAAAAAAATACAAAAAAATACAAAAATTACATATTTACATATGCACTGATCTCAAATCATACCGATACCGACAATGTTTTTACCGAAATAAGAAAAATTAACGATAAATATTTTTTGGTACTGTACCTAATTGTTTATCGACATCAAACAACCAAATAGAAATAAAAAATAAAAATTTCCATATGATTATGTAACAGACTTTTAAACTTAACCAGTTTAATTGATTTAATTGACAATATTGATATTCGACATTGTCAATATAGGTATTCGATATTGTCAAAAATGTTGACAATGAAACGAATGGGATTTCTATAGAATTTTATTGGGTTAAAAATTCAGGCGTAGAACCAGAAATTAGCCAACACGAAATTTCTGAACCAATTAATAATTAACTGAATACCAGCGCCTTTTTATTCATTTTGATGATGGCGCTGTTACGGATTTCCAATTTTGGACAATCGCTTTTTCAAATATGTATGTAATTCCCCCCCAATTCACAATCTCGTTTTTGAAAAAAAAATATTTATCTTCTTGCTCTTTTATTCTTTTTTTTTCTTTCTCATAAAGCTTTTTGTTATCATATCAACTAAGTCTTAATTTTCTTGACTTCCTTGTCGTGCTTATCACCAGTAAAGTAGTCGATTAGAAAAACTGTATAGGTAAGAAAAAATTACTAGAACATACCAATATATCATTATTACCAATATTATACTGAAAAGATTATTGGAAGCTGTTAGAAGTCGCTAGAATTAATAGTATCATTGAACATTTTTACTATTATAGATTCTACTGGACAACTATAAAATCCCACTGGAAACAAAAATTTAAACATTATCACTTTATCTAAGAATACAGTCAACTCTCAGTCAACTCTCTTTACACCGAACCTCTCTATAACAAACTCTTGATATAATGAACTAAGAATTTTTGAATTTTATAATAGTTCGGTATAAAAAGAGTTCTGGTTTTTTAAGAAAACATAATAATTTATATAGCGAACTTTTTTTAACAGCCAAAACCAACAGTTCATTATAGAAAGAGTTGACTGTATATAAAAAAAAAACTAGAAAATTTGATTATTATTATTATTATTATTACAATTTATAACAAAAACTATCTATTTCAATTTGATCTTTCAACTTTAGATTTTTTTCACCTTTCTGATTTTTTTTTTTCACGCGTTTTTTAAATAAAAAAAAAAAGTACTGACGATCGGATCCGTCCTGATAATAATATTATCAGTTATAAATTTTCATTTATTCATTAAAAAATAGTACAAATATTTCGACTAAAAGGTAAAAAAAAAAAAAAAATATATATATATATATATTAATATATATATATATATATATATTTATTTATTTATTTATTTCTTCTTTTGAAAATTTACTTGATCAAGTTTTGCTAGACATTTTAAAAAATCAGATTTCACAAGAAGCTTCTGAGAAGCTATTTGGAATTTTTATTTCATTTACCATTTAAAAATAAAATTCCACGGTTATAGAACAATTACAGAACAACAGATCAAACTTCATATTCATTGAAAAGCATGCCGATTTTATCCGATCCGTCAAAAAACATTGTTGATAATGATTCTAGATCTTATGATAAAGCCATTTTGAATTCTCCGCCAGCTATGGACAATAGAAAACGTCATACTTCTAGCAACTCTCAAGGTGGATCGGTCTCTTTAATATATCCATCTACAACTTCACCTCCTCCTATATCTTCATCAACCTATCCTTTCGTTAATACTCGATGTACCTCCGCATCTGATACTGCCGATAATAGAATGATGAAAGATAATTCAACTAAAATGCATTCCGATGATAATAATGATGATGATCACGATGATGTAAATGGGTCATCATCAGTTGATGGTGATGTAACGAAAGAAGTCTCCATGATTGGAACGGCTAAAAGGGGTCTTCCACCGATTAGCACAAACTTCGCACAGTCTAATTCTGGAATAAAAAATAATCAACGTGTAGCTTTAGAAGTTGATTCGTTGACTACTTTACCTAGTCCTGCGACTTCATTTCATGATTTTCCAACATCTAAACGTCATACCACCAAAAATAAAATTAATCCCTCTAAACTTAGCACTGGAATCAAGGCGTATCAGCACCACCGCACTACTTCAGATACTAATTTACTTTTAAACAAACTTTCATCAAAAAATCATACAAGTAACGGTAATCACCGTTCAAATGATGATATGGGTCCTATAATTGGTCATCATATGTTACAACAAAGGTTAACGAAACTTGGACTGCCAAATTATTCTGAATTAATCGGTCATTACGCTGTTTTGAAACTTATCGGAACTGGTTCTTTTTCAGAAGTCAAACTAGCAATAGATTTGGAAAATTGCAGGGAAGTAGCAATAAAAATGATCTCCTTGAAAGAAATGCAAGATAATGAATGTTTGAAAACAGGTGTTTCACGTGAAATTCAAATTTTAGAGGTAAATATTTTTATTTTAATTAATATATATTTTTATTTTTTATTTTTTTTTATTATTTTTTTTATTTTTATTTTTTTTAATAAAATTAATAAAGAATCTTTAATAATAATTAAAAATCATCATCATTTTTATTATTAGTATATCAATCATCCAAACATTGTTAGTCTGTTAGATACTATTGAGACTCCCACACATCTTTGTCTAGTACTTGAATACGTTCCAGGCGGGGAGTTATTTGATTATGTAAATGATTACTATGAAAAAATTACTGAGGATGAAGTTAAACAAATCTTTTATGAATTAGTCAACACCGTTAGTTACCTTCATGAATCAAATATAATTCATCGAGATCTTAAATTAGAAAATATTTTACTTGAATCATCGGAATCTTCTCCAAACAAAAAGCGTATTAAATTAACTGATTTTGGATTAGCAAGATTTATCGATCCAAAATCTCCCCTTTTGACCACACGATGTGGATCAGAAGAATATGCTGCTCCAGAATTAATATCTGCTTCTTCATATGATGGTAGAAAAACAGATATATGGTCATTAGGAATTATTTTATACGCATTATTGGTAGGATATTTACCTTTTAATCAAGAAGCCGGTCAAACACGGAAACAATTTTTCATTAAAATTATTAAAGCTGATTTTAAATTTCCGAAACCAAATCCGGTTGATAAAAGAGGGACTATTAGTGAAGATGCAAAAGATTTGGTTAAAAAAATCTTACAAACTATGCCAGAAAGAAGACCAAGTTTAGAAGCAATTAAAAATCATCCATGGTTATCGAGTTTGAATGTCATGTGATCGGTTTTTATATATGCTGACGAAATATATATGTATAATAAACACAAGTAGATAAATTTAGTTTAAAATTATATATACATATATATATTTTATTATTTCAACGATTTCAATTGATTTTTTGATTATATATAAACTTTTTAAAAGTTATTATAGTATAAAACTCCTTTTGCTACAATATTATAAACATATCGATGATAAATATGTATCAATTTTTACATCTATGTTAACATCTTTTGAATACAAGGTATTTTACTAACAAATGCATCAATTTTAATTAACCTAAGATAGTACTGTACACAAAATTGGCATAGTATAATCAGACTTGTTTTTCTGCAGCCATAGTTATAATCTTTTTAGTGACCGAAACAAGTTCTAACGTCTATAGTATTTTCGTTATAGCTTCTGCTTTGAGATTGCAAAATATGGAATTGTGAACATTGTACAAATTATTTTTTATTGGTATTTGTGAATAGCACGGCACTGACTACAGTACCCCTGCTATAATACCCCCAACAGAAAAGACAAAAAAGACCCGGGTACAATTCATGGGTTCATTATAAAAAGACCCGGGTATTATTCTATATGTTGTACCCGGATTTGGAATTTGTCCCGATTCGGAATTGGGCCTAATCCTAACTCTAATACCAGCCCTAACACTAACCCTAACCCTAAAGTCACCTAAAGTCCTACAAAATTCTCATCTGGGGCAGCCCGATTCTGAATCGGGACAAATTCAAAATCCGGGTACAACATTTAGATCTAAAATCCCTATTAAATAATATTGAAGCTATGTCCGTATTATAATACCCTCCCTGTAATTATAAATAGAATAAATATTTTTGTGTAATATAACAGATAACTAAACGATATATCAGGTGTAATATATTTAGAGTTGGTAAAATTCTTAGGTTCAGAACCTTGAAGCCTAGTTTTGGACCTTAGTTTTTAAAACCAGGTTCCAATTTTTGAACCTAGGTTCTTAGGTTCGAATTGTGTTTTATATATAATATACTAATATATAGTAAAACTTCTATAAATTCACACATACTGAGAACAATAAAAAGGTGCACTTATATATATTTGAATCAGATTTGAGTATATATTTAGAAAGAGTATGTTCTTTTTAACTACCCTAGTATAATTATAAAAGATCATTGTAAAAAAATGCATTCTGATTTTTAGAAGGGTAAGGGGTAAAGAAATTATCAGATTCTAAATCTAATATAATATATGAAAAAATTTATAACAAAAAAATGCTTTGGGTTAATTACATAATTTTAAAAAGAATCATGACCAAAATTGGTATATAATTATTATCTATATAATAGTATCAAAATATTTATTGTTTTCAAATTTTGATTGGTTGATCCAAAGCATCCTTTTGCTATAGGCTTCTCATATATAAATATATTTACTATATATATATATATAATATTATCCCTTAGATTGTAACACAGGCAAATTTGCCTGTGTATTTTAAAATTTTTAATAAAATTTTAAATATTGATTTTAGCCATATCTTTTCTAAGTAAAAAATATTCTTTAAGTTTTGTTTTAGTAACTTTGTTATAAAATTTTTTTAAAATCATTAGAAAACTTTAATATAATAAATGTTTAAAGTTCTTGTATTGGCATTTTTACTATTAAAATTTTTCTTTAGATTTTTTCAAATTTTATATGTTTCTGTCTATAAAAAAAATCTTTACTTCTAATACAAGTCTTAATTTTTACAAGTAAATCATTAAAGTTGCAATAATGAAAGTTGTCATCCTTTATATAAACTACAATATTGTCTTAAGAACTATAGTTCTAAAACTAAAACTAAATAAGATCGCAGAAAAATTGTAATAAAATTTTTTAAAAAAATTTTTTCTTAAAATTATCTATTTTCAGCTTATATGTAACTATAATTTATTTTCTTATAATATAAAAACTAATTTTGCAAAAAAGTAATCCTTATTTTCAAATATAATTGTACAAAGTTTTATTTAATTATTTTAGTATTTTAAAAAAGTAAATCAGAGCTAAAAAAGTGCAAAAACGCAGGCAAATTTGCCTGTGTTCTACTACAATCTAAGGGATACTGTATATATATAATTTTTAATATTAAGAGTATAGTAGTAAAGTATATTGGATATTTTGTAAACATTTTGGACATTTTTTCAAATTAAAATTACTTAAAATTTTATTAAGATTATCTATATTAATTTTTTTAAAAATGAATTCAGCACCTAAAAAAATATATAATTATATATTTATTAAATTAATTTATTAATTATTTAAGCCTTGGACATAGGCTTGGACAATTTTGAACAATCTTGGATATTGAACAAAAAAATAGTTTGGACATGTTCAATATACAACACTAAATAAGGGTGCTAATATTTATTACCTAATATCCATTTACTATAGAGATTTACCTCACCTCTAGGTAATATATTTAGTTAAATTTAATTGGCTAAAATTTTTTATGAGATAAAATTTGGCTTGACCTTTATCCTCTAAAATTTTATCTAATGAATATGGCAGATTAAAATAAAATCAGATTAAAATAAAACTGGAAACCTCTCTTGCTCACCTTTAAATCTTATAAAACCTATATATATTTGTTTATTAATAACTCTAACCCTAAATCCTAACCCTAATACTAAACAAACCCCAAAAATATTCCCTAAAAAATTTTAAAATTTTGTTTAAAAAATAGAAAAATTTCATTTTAATCTGTCACAATAAATGCTAGCACTCTAATTGATAATTTGTAAGTCAATGAAACTCATAGTTTTTTAGCACATTCTCAATTTCTATATATTAGTAACTCAAAATCAATTGTTTTAATAAAATTTTTGTAAATCATGTTAGCTTTTTTTCATTAGAACACATGTATTTCTTTGAAAATCACTTATTTATATATGTTTTGAATTATATTTTGATTGTAGCAAAAGATTTATTAATAAAATTATTAAAGTTATCTTTAAATTTTATGTTTTTTTTAGCTTATTCTACAATTTTTATTAGGGGAGTGACAAAAATCAGATGATTTTTTAGGGGGTAAAAAAAGTTGAAATTATATATAAGAACCTAACTATATATATTAAAGAAGAGGGAGGGGGAGTAGGCATTTAATAAAAAATAATCAGGTGATTAATAACATGGCCCTTAGTAGCATGGCAGACATTTATTTGATTGGCTTAAAGATCACTGGGTTACACAATATAATAAAAAATTTAAAGTAACCCTTACTATAAAAAACCACATCGTCAATTGACAACTTATAGTTTTACATAATAAAATTTTTTTAAACCGTATTATAGTGTTCTTCAACCCTTCGAATGTCTTTTGTAAAAAAAGAACAGTATAGATCAAATATGGTAATACGGTATGTAATGAATAAGTTAATTAGCTATTTGCATTAATAGAGAAGTTTTAGTACTATGGGATTAACTTTTTCTAAAAACAAAAAAATTTATTTGAACAAACTGTCAATATTATTAATATTTAAATACATTAAAAGTGACTACAAAAGTGTGAGCTAATTGACTGGGTAGATCAAAACTAAATTGGCATAAAACGATGACAACAATTTTTGCAATGAAGGATAATTTGCTGCTCCGCGACAGATTATATGATTGCATACTTTTCTAGTAAGCAAAAGGGTTTAAGCAACAGAACTTTTTTTTACGGCAACCTGGTGTTTCTTTTTTAGTTCTTTTGGATCCGTTACATTGCTAAGACTATTTTGGTTAGAGGTGGCTTAATTATAAAAAACGGTTGGATCCGTTACATTGCTAAGAATAGAGATGTGATCTGTTATCCATTTTCATCCGTTTTTATATTAAAATCCACAGATATCCGTGGATTTTAATATGAAAACAGATGGAAACGGATAACGGATCACATCTCTAGTTAAGACTATTTAGGTTAGAGGTGGCTTAATTATAAAAAACGTTTGGATCCGTTATATTGCTAAAACTATTTTGGTTAGAGGTGGCTTAATTATAAAAAACATATTCGACTTTAAAATAAATTAGAACTTGATCTCTTCAAGGCACACATTATTTGGACTATTGACAAAATACACAGTAGGCCCAAACACAAAAAGCCGTTCAAGAAACTTCGATTAATGGCTACTATGGATAATATAGTTGGATGCGATCTAAATTTTAAAGATGAAATTAACTTAGATAAGCAACATTTATAATTAAAAGTTATATTTTTTTAAAACAAATAGAAAGAAATTTAATAATTATAAAATATTTTAAAGAATTGCATGCTATCTATGTGGCAATTTCAAAGGCATTCTATATCCTTGAATTGGGTTTAGATCGCAAGACGGTCAGTAAAATGGACTTTAGCAATGAAAATTTTAAATATTTTGGTAAATTTATCTGAAGTGTTTAATTAAAGTTTTTGGCTTATTTAAAACTAAACCTTGTCTATATATATTTCAATTGATAGTGATAGTTAACAAAGACATTAATAAAAAATCAAAGAATGCGAATATCAAGAAAGGTTTATTTGTTATAGGTAAATATAAAAATATGCTTGTTAGTTTAATTAATGATTTAACAAAATCGCTAGAAAAAGAACCAAATAATGCAGTCGAATTAAGCTACTAAGGCAAATTATATTTTATTATGGGCAAATACGATGAAGCATTTGAAGATTTAACTAGATTGCTAGAAATTTAAGATATAGAGGTGTAGAGATTCATTATATTTGCTAATTTCTCTATAAGTTTCTCTATAAGTTTCTCCAAGAATATTTAGTGAACATGTAAAATCAGGTTCTATTGTTAATGATTTGTTTATATCATTGAGTGATTGATTGTATTTCTTTATCTTCAAATATGTTGCTTCATGATAGATTAATGTCTGTACATTATTTGGTTCAATTTCTAATGATTTTGCCAAGTCTTCAAGGGATTTACAATAATATTTCATAAAAAAATATGTAAAACCACGAAATCCCATAGCTATTGCATTGTTTGGATTAATATCTAATGATTAATTTAAATCTGCAAGCGCTTCTTTATATTTTTTCAATCCTCGATAAGCTTCTCCACGAAGATATAATGTAAATACATCATTTGGTTCAATATCTAATAACTTATTTAAATCTGCAAGTGCCTCTTTATATTGCTTCATAATTATATAAGTTTCTCCACGAGTTTTCTATGCAGATGTAAAAAACAATAAAAATATGAAAAAGTTTAATATAAACTTTGTTATATATATTATTTAATAATCATATGCTCCGATTTTTGGAATTTATAAAAAAAGCTTATTTTTTTAAAACTTTAAAGCTAAATAATTTTTGATCTACTAGTCCATTTTAAATGATTTTACTACCAAAATGTTTGTCTTTTTAAGACGATTCCAAAGAGCCCAAAATCATAAAAATCCAATCACAGGGTCATAAGAAAATGCGCTATCAAATAGGTGATGCACCTGAAATTGGTTTGATCTATATCAAACCAATTTCAGGTGCATCACCTATTTGATAGCGCATTTTCTCATGACTCTGTGATTGGATTTTTTTATGATTTTGGGCTCATTGGAATCGTCTCAAAAAGACAAACATTTTGGTAGTAAAATTATTTAAAATGAACTAGTAGATCAAAAATTATTTAGCATTAAAGTTTTAAAAAAATAAGATTTTTTTATAAATTCCAAAAATCAGAGCATATGATAATATGATTTAATATTTTAATTTGCAACATTTATTTTATTTATGAACTTAAAAGATTTCTGAAAATTTATGCCCATTACTACTGCCAGAAGTTGGTCCACATTTAGAATAATACCAAATTGCACATTTTGGATTTTTTACAAGACTTAAAATAGAATTTTGAATAGTATGATTTTTTAATGAAAAAACAAAGCTCTTATCACAATTATACTAATCGTTTTATTCTATTATATCCACCAAGAATTTTATCAGTATCTTTAACTTTACAACTACAACAAGATTTGGTTGTTTATGTATAATTTCCAAAATGAAGTAGAAGTAAAGCTATTTCTAGTTTCATGGAATTTAAATTCATATGGATTATTGGTTGTAAGGTATGCATTAGGCTTTTTTATCAATTCATAAAATAATTTTAGCTGCTTGTTCTTCATTAATAATTATTGAAAATGGCTCTGTCATTCTGGACAATAATGTTTGTATTAAAACTATGCGAGATGGAAGAATTACTGATGATATCAGTTTGTTTGGAAATAAAAGTCTTTTCATTATATAGGGAGACATCAATAGAAATAGGACAAATTTATTTAATAAATTTTCCCATTTCTATTGACTTCACCCCATATCATTCTATAAATTATTATCTAGAATTTGCTATATGGTTGTAAATAATATATACCATTTCACTAGATATTTGGAAATAACGAATAAAAGGCAAACAATTTTGTAAAGTAGTTTTCATAGTCCAATTTTTAGGATCAGATAAAATACCTGTATTTTGTGCAATTTCTCATTCAATAACTCTTTTCCAAATTTTTACTTCTTCCATTTGTAAGTTATCTTGTTTGATAACTGAAAAAAAACTTTTCTGAGCGCTTTATGATAACATTATTGCTCTAATTTTGTAATTCTTGAAATTTTTATTTTGAAAGCTTTTTTGATATACATATAAAATATAATCGAAACCAAGAAGTCTTGGTTTCAATCAAATAAGTTTCAAAACGCTTGGCCAGCTCTTCAAATAAAAATTCACAAGTAATAACCATGAGGTCAAAACAAATGAAGTATCAAGATTTTCTACTGTTAGTATTTGTCAATTTATTATAAAAATACAATTGAATAAAACTCAATTTTTGAGTTTTTTATTTTGGATGATCAAAATCTATTTTTAATACTGTACTAAAAATAGATTTTGATTATAAAAAACTCAAAAATCGAGTTTAACTCAAGCACTAGTTAAGGGTAGAGATGGCTTCCTGCTCATTTGAACTTTGTTATCCCTGTTCGAAACCCAAACCAGTTAAACACAAACTTTCAATTACATGAATTTAATTATGTAAAATGAATCTCAATATGTTTGAATTGAGTTTGAAATCAAAATATATATTATGCAGATATAATTCTGTAATTAATATTTATTTGTATAACTGGTTTTAAAGCAGAGTTTGAAACCCAGTTTTTGTGTGTGCTTCGGAACAGAGTTTTGGAGCCGAACTAACTAATTTAAGCAGGATCACATTCCTAGTTAAAGGTTGTAAGTATAATATGCATTTTTTTTTAAATATTGAAGACATTTTGTAAAATTTTAGTACTTTGTAATTGTATGTTCTATAGAAAATTCTAGATGCAATTGATCTTCATGTGTATAACTGTATATCTAAATTTATATAATAATCTATATTATGCATATTGTTTATTTGTTTACATTTTTTGACCAATTAAAACAAATGTCCGCCATGCTAATCATTTTATAATATCAAAAAAATAATATCAATGATTTTAAATTTTTATTCGAATGTTTGTTCAACATATTTGGACATAAGTACTATAAAATAATAAGTGAAAAACTCAACCTAAAGTTCGTATTGCTAAAAGTAGTAGAAGTTCAATACACAAAATCACTCAAGAATCTCAACCTACAATCTAAATCAATAGCTTTTTTTTATTTCATTATAATAAATTATCATTTAATGTTTATTGGTGACTAAAATAATTGCTTTTAATCATATGTTTCAGGTTCAATTAGAATAATTCTACTTAAAACATTTAAAGAGTTCAATAAATTTGAAAACTGATATATCAAATTTATTTATTTATTTAAATGTTCTGATTTTAAAAAATACATATTCTTGATATCAAATATCAAAATACAGTTAACTCTCTCTAATCCGAACTGCCGGGACTGCTTTTTTTTACTATTAAAAATTTGAAAAGATTTAGTTTTCAAAAAGTTATATATGGCTTATCCGAACTTTATAATAAAATTTACAAATGTTCTAAAAGATTTTGTTCAGTTTAGAGAAAGTTTAATAGTGTTTGGTTTAGAAAGATTCGGATTAAAAAGAGGCAACTGTATAATGTAATTTTATAATCATAATAAAGTATATCTTATGATGCTAAAAAAAGAAAAAAAAAGGCATATACTAATACACTTTTGTGAAACAATATTTTCTTCTAAATATAAAAATTTGTAACATATTACTTGACCGATAGATACTAAATGCTTTTGATTTTTAAATTAACATATTATTTGACTAATAGATACTAAATGTTTTTGATTTTAAAGGCCCATTTTGTGAACAAATATAAATTAAATTCCAAATCAATATAACCATTTAATCAATGAAAACAAAAGATCAAGCTCCAATCATTATCATGTAAATATTGATTACTGCTTTGTGATTAACTTATCTTTTCAATTCGTGAATAAATGTAATTTATTCACATTCTGCTTAATGTTTAAAATACTTTACATAATTCTATTTAAATCTAATGTTTTAAAAAGGAAAACTAATTTCTATTTCGCATTAGTATCAATTGCAGGATGAGTAATATCATTTGCAGAAAATTCATCAAATTCATCATCATCATACTTCTTAACTTCCTTTTCATCAAATTGCTGTTTTTCTTCTTCTAATATGTCTAACCATTCTTGCAAATAGTTACAAAATTTTTAATATTCATATCTTTTTTCTCTTCATCAGAAAGTTCATCTATTTTATTTATTTTTTCTTGCCCAAAGGTTTTTTATCTATAGCTTCTAAAAAATTCAAACTATTTATACTATCTAAAATAGGAATTTCATCATTATTAATGAGTACAGGATCTATTTCTACTAATGCATTGGATTTATTGGATTGCTGCTCAGTAATATCACATTGCTGTTCAGAAATATTTGCTGTATTGCTACTTAGTAATATTATCATATTGCTGCTTAGTGATATTGTTATACAAAGGTAAATTTATTTTTAATTTAGATTCGAGCTGATATTTATATTTGATATCTGAACATTTGTAAGGCTTTGGAGTAGCTTTGGTATACTAAATAAATAATTTCATATTAGTAAGATTTTATTTAAAATATATAATCAAAAAAAAAAAAGTAATTTAAAGATATTTATAATTAAACCTACTATTAATTAACTGTGACGATTTGTGTATAGAAAACTCATACAGCTCCATAGTCATTTTATAGTAGTGGTATTTACACATATACCAAAAATCTGAGTTGCAACCAAATTCAGTTTTTTAGTTGATGAACTCGCATAATACCAATATGTATAAACATCACCTATAAATTGATTTTATATATCTAAATAAAAAGGATATTTTTTCAAACAAAAATTATCAAATTCTCTTAAAATTTTTTTTGATTCTTTTTCAAACTATGCGCAATAATAATACATTAGTCATGGCCCAAAGTTAGTGTAGTTAATATTTGTATTAAATAATTCTATACAAAAATTAGGATGCAAAAGACATGCAAGGCTTAATAAAGGCTGTTTCCACTCTTGCCATTGGCGTTCTAAATATGATATAAGTTGAGAACTAAGCTATAAATCATTATAATTATCCCAAAATTGAGCAAAATAACCTATACTCAAAATAACTTAATGTAATTAGGCTTTATTAGATTGCAATTTATTTAAAATAAAGCAATATGACAAAAGAATATTGAGTAGTTAATGAATATCTGTTCAAAAATTTGAAGACCTTATAATTTCATATATTTCACATTTTAACTTTGGTTCTGATCCAATATGTTTAGAAGTTTCTCCAACAAGTGGCTCAAACTTAATCACAAGGATCTGATAAATATTAATATTTATTAGTTAACTTTATTTTAAATTGTTTAATTTTAAAATCTATAGAATAAGATTAATTTATCTATAATACTTTTAGTGATCTTAAAATAATTAAACAAATAGTATAAAACTGTTTTATTGTATTTTACTAAGTGCACTAATTGTAAAATATTTTTTATATATGGCATATTGTTCATCCTTTAATTTTGCAATAAAAAATCTATTATTTAGATTTCTAAAGTATGTTGCAAAATGAACAGTTTAATCAATTGCTCTCTTAAAATCAGTTAATTCTTTAAAGATTTTTTCAATATATAGATTTATTTGATGCACATAAGGGGAGTGCCATTTATCATCTAATTTTTAGGATAGAGGGGGAGGATCAGAAAATTATCAGGTCCTAATAGCAAATAACTTATGATTGGCTAAAATTATTAAGGGTAGGGTATTGTATATCATGTTACACATATATAATTTCATGCAGATCACGGAACTCAGCCCTTATAAAAGATCACACAAACTCGTAATCTTTAAAAATTTTTCGCAATGGTTTAATACTGTCAAAAAACACTGTTTTTTTATCGTTCAAAGGCTCATACACTCAACAGTAAGTCGTTTTCTATTAGCAAGTTGGGTTAAAAAAGGGTTTATTTAGAAGTAAGATGAAGTTAACTTTGCGCATCTGGCTTCAAAAGTGCGCATCCCAAGCAAACTTTATTAAAAAATAATTTTTTTATAAAAAATTTAATAGATCATGATTTCAATCACTTGTTTACAATTAATTATATTGTGAAAAACTATCATATTTAGGAATTTTTGGAAGTTAGCTAGAGACTTTTTGTAAAAAAAGCATTTATTAATAAATCTATTTATAGATTAAATGACATGGGTGACAGTCTATTTAGATAGTTATAAGAATTTAATTGTAATTAATTGTAATGTATAATAAGTGTAAAAAGCATTTTTTTATAAGAATTTATTATTATATTAGTAAAAATTGGTTAAAGTAAATTAAGATTGTTACAAGTCAAAAGATATTTAATTTTCGTTCGTAGTAAATGTTAATAATTTGATTGGCTGATACTATTTTTAGTTTTGTTGTACTAATGATCTACATCTTGCATGCTATGCCGTTATTTCACCATAACGTAGATCACATGAGATACCGGTACCCTATCCTTAAGGGTAGGGTATTTTTTTGGCTTGTATAACGCATAAATTTGCAGATCCCTGTTCCTGATTGGCCAAACTGGCGGTTTGGCCAATCAGGAGCAGGGGATCTGCAAATTTATGCGTTACACAAGCCAAAAAATACCCTACTCTTAAAATTTTAAAAAATTTTTAAAATTTAATATTAACTTTTGAACCAGTGATCCGTTTTGGATGATTTTACTACCAAAATGTTCGTCTCAATGAGATGATTCCAAAGAGACTAAAATCATCAAAATCCAATCACAGGATCCCAAGATCGTTATAGATTTGTCTGCTTTAATTTTATTATTTTCATATATATTAAAAATTATTATTAAAGATCTTATAAACTTTAACATTAAATAACTCTTGAACCAGTGATCCGTTTGGATGATTTTACTACCAAAATGCTCATCTCAATGAGACGATTCTAATGAACCTAAAATCATTAAATTCTGATCACGGGATCCAGAGATCGTTATAGATTTGTATTACAGTATTTTAATATAATCTATTAAAAATAATACAAATCTATAACGATCTCTGGATCCCGTAATCAGAATTTAACAATTTTAGGTTCAGTAGAATCGTCTCATTGAGACGAGCATTTTGGTAGTAAAATCATCCAAAACGGATCACTGGTTCAAGAGTTATTTAATATTAAAGTTTATAAGATCTTTAATAATAATTTTTAATATATACGAAAATAATAAAATTAAAGCAGACAAATCTATAACGATCTTGGGATCCTGTGATTGGATTTTGAAGATTTTAGACTCGTTGGAATCGTCTCATTGAGACGAACATTTTGGTAGTAAAATCATCCAAAACAGATCACTGGTTCAAAAGTTATTTAATGTTAAATTTTAAAAAATTTTAATAATTTTAATAATTTTAGCCAATCAAATCGCGGTATTTGACGATCAGGTGGGGGGAGGGGGGTAGCCTCTTAGTAGCAAAAAATCAGATGATAAATGGCGCTCCCCTAACAGGGTAAGAATGCAATTGATCTTTGTGTAATTTTTAAATGATGTCTATAAAAAATAAATCATTAATAAATCTTTAATTTATTTTAAAATAAAATAATGAAATATACCTTGCAGCTGCATATGTGTCTACACTATTTGTTACAATAGCAATAATTTTAATTGTTTGCATGTTTAGTTTAGTAAATATCATATTTATTTTCTCAATAACTTCTACATGTGTTTCATGCTCTAAACTTATATTTAATGCTTTCCAAATATATGGTCTACCTTCTGATATAATAATTACCACAGGTCAAAAACCAATATATCGGGTACCTATCGGGTACCATATTACTATAATTGAAAAATATATAAAATACTACATATCGGTGACCTATCATACATATATCGTATAGTTTGGATATATCGGGTACCCGATGTGTATATGTAATCAAAATAATTTTTAAATCTACAAATATTATAATTCTAAACTATTGTTTACAATACATATATTCTTTATATTCAAAAAAATTTATCCTTTATGATATAAAAAATTAATTTTTACTACTTAAAATTTTTTTTAATTTGAAATATATCGGGTACCCGATAAATACAGTAATACTGTATTAACTAGCGATAGATAACGGGATTGCATCTATAGCGCATATATGCAATGGTGGGAATAAAA